>JBAMJV010013824.1:0-14929 GCA_037951105.1 Echinarachnius parma | reverse complement strand
GAAAACATTCAACAACCCCAGTTGTTTAAAGTTTACACAACTGTTGTTTTAATTTTTTCAACAACCGTTGTTTATAATAAATGTCAACAACCCTGTTGTTGAAGAAATTCCACAACGGTTGTAAAAGATCTTTACAACTCTTGTTTAATATTTATGTTAAACAACCGGTTGTGTAAAATGTTGTTTAATATTTTACAGCATTTACACCCCCACACGCACACACACACACACACACACACACGCGCACACACCCACACACTTGTTTTTGTGTGTGTGGAGGGGGGGGGGGTGTTTGTTCTTTCTTTGATTAGAATTTTGAGATCTCCTTGGAGATCCGGAAAATTGCTACAGCCGACGGTATTTCACGTCGTCAGAGCCGCGGGGTATTGGGATAAGTTTTCAACTATTAATAATCGCGCCTCGGATAAACCTCATTGGCTACGATACTGCCTCTGCGCAACGATAACATTATTAGACAAAATTCCCTTCATAAATTATAATGATTTTGAAGACCGCATCTTTCGTGGTTAGTGAGCGGGGTATTGGGATAAGTTTTCAACTAGCAATAATCGCGCCTCGGATAAACCTCATTGGCTACGATACTGCCTCTGCGCAAAGATAACATTATTAGACAAAATTCCCTTCATATAATGATTGTGAAGACCTATACGCCCACTACAGATTGCTGTGGACGTGGTGTGGCAAGATTACTTTCCGATCGTGAGATTCCGAGTTCGAACCCAGCCCTCTCCGTTTGTCCTTCAGCAAGGCATTTAATCCACATGGTTGCTCTCTACCCAGGTGTATAAATGGGGGTTACAGTCCGTTATTCCGAAGGTTCGTTATTCCGAAGGTTCAGTTATTCCGAAGGTTCGTTATTCCGAAAGTTCGTTATTCCGAAGGTTCGTTACTCCGAAGGTTCGTTATTCCGAGGGTTTGTTATTCCGAAGGTTCGCTATTCCTAAAACGAAATCGGGTTCGTTATTCCGAAGGTTCGTTTATCCGAAGAAAACAAATCGGGTTCGTTATTCCGACGGTTCGTTATTCCGAAGGTTCATTAGTCCGAAAATAAAATAGGGTTCGTTAATCCGAAAATTAAATCGGGTTTGTTATATACTATAATTTGTGTTTTGTTTATTTAATTTACAGCCTGCATTAAGCATACCCCTCCCCCTTTCCCTCCCTTGGCCATGTTGGCCAGACCAATCAAACATTTAAGTTTATTTTATCTCTTTATATGAAATTATAGCATTATAACAAACCCAAATTCATTTTCGGACTAACGAACCCGATTTCATTTTAGGAAGAGCGAACCTTCGGAATAACGAACCCTCGGAATAACGGACCTTCGGAATAACGAACCTTCGGAATAACGAACCTTCGGAATAACGAACCCGATTTTATTTTCGGACTAACGAACCTTCGGAATAACGAACCTGATTTCATTTTAGGAATAGCGAACCTTCGGAATAACGAACCCTCGGAATAACGAACCTTCGGAATAACGAACCTTCGGAATAATGCAACAAATGTTCGGATTAACGAACCCTATTTCATTTTAGGATTAACGAACCCTCAGGTATACGAAATTTGCGTGTTCGGAATAACGAACCTGCGGAATAAAGAACCTTCGGAATAACGAACATTCGGAATAACGAAGCGCACCCATAAATGGGTACCTGGTCTGGTGAAAATTAGCATGGTGCACCTAACTGGTTGCACACGGCTAGTATGCTCCCCGGGGAGTTGAGAATGTGTACAAAATAATTGTGCGGGTCTAAACTGTACCAAATGACCAGGGATTCTGCATTGCGAAAATAATACCGACACCGAAGCAAACCTAATCGTGCGGGAGAAACACACTAAAACCTTTCCTGATTTGGTGGTTTCTGCACGACATTGCTACCATCTTGTTTAACTAGCAGAAAGATAATTTGTTACAGCTGTATATTTGTTCTTCTCAAACTTTTATTGATCTTCATTAATTGTTTACAGACAACAGTCACATCAACGAAAACTTATAAATCAAATATATAGCGATAACAACATTTCAACAAGAAAACATAGTTATGATGGGTAACATTATTTTCATATTAGTATACTGTCTACATATTTTATGTTCTTTTTAATCTAAACTCCTCACAAAAAGTTTGGAAAGTTTTTTGAGCCACCTAATTCTCATTTCTTTGAGACCCGTTTGTATCCTTTTATGCATCCGTGGATTAGCTAATTACCTCCTCTTTTGAAACAATCGCTTGCTTCATGCCTGAATACCTCCCTTTAGCTTACAGGTGGGTCTCAAACAGAATGTGCCAACATTTGCCATTGCTCTAATGCAGTGTACTCATTCGTCAATTCATTGATTCATCCTATAGCAACAGAATCAATAGGATTAAGCACAGATAATTATCAATTTGGCACATTATGTTTGAGACCCACCTGTAAACAAAGGAGAGGTACTCAGCAAAGAAGCAAGCGATTGTTACAAAAGTGGTGTCATTTTAGAGAGGAGGAAATTAGCTAATCCTGTGTTGCATAAAATGATAAATACAGGTCTCAAATTAATGAGGAATAGGTGGCTCAAAAAACTTTCCAAATTGTTTGTGAGGAGTTTATATAACATAATAATATTCAGTGAACTAACTAAATGATATCAGTTATTTTTTTTGGTTTTTCTTCCACTGTATAGAGCTTAATTCCAAAAGGCACTAAATCCACTGTTTCAACTTTGGAAAAAAACAGGTTTCAATGTCCAACTTTGTACACATTCCGATGGGAATATGAATATGACATGTTCTCTGTTTTGATTTTTACTGTCTAATTTGTCCTAAAATTTGGATTGCTAGAAAGCTATGTATATTATGTACTAATACTGTTAAAACATTTTGTTTATAATTTTTATGGAAAGTGGATTTAGCGCCTTTTGGAACTAAGCTCTTTATATTTGTCGAAAGGGAAAACAATTGATTACATATTAAATTGTTTATAGCTTATGGATAAAATATACAGTGAAAGATGTGTATAGTGACCACCTACATCAAGGGAAACAAGAAATGTGACCACTGTAGACAGTTGACCTCTCTATACGGGTTCTGTAACATTGATTTTCTCTGCATGCATGGATCACTTTTGGTGGCCACTTACAAGATATAGATATGGCCGTTATAGACAGGTAACCAGTAAGACACCTTTGACAGTAGTCAAAATGATATTTATACAAATGTACATTATGTCTTGATATAAAACAAACCCTCCTCAGGATAACAAGGAGGGGACAAAAAGTGCCAAATATATACTTCCAGATCTAACCGTTAGTCCCCCCCCCCCCCCCCCCCCCCCCTCGAAACAAAAACACTCATATCTATATTACAATATATAAAATGATATCTAATAGATAGTGGATAAACGAAAAAAAGAGCTTCAAACCAACAAGAGGTGAGGGGAAATTGATTGTTGGCAGCTTGCTGCAAAGATGGCGTAAAATATTATGTCATTAAGTTTTCACTTCCACTTTCCATATCCAATCGTTTCAAACATACACATATACAAGAATACAAAAGAATATGGAACAAATCATACATTTGACTTGTCTTTACATACATAAACAAATTAATACACTCTACAACAAAATGTAACCCCATATTTGTCTTATGCTACAGAATAACCCTAGGGTTAATTCATCAATATCATAATTACAAAAAGCGTAATTTAAAGGGGTAGTTTAGTTTTGGTAGAGAGGGCGCTGCACATCACAATTTGTTTGTGAGGTAATGAAAAACTGAGTGTCGAATTTGAGAGAACATTCAATTTTAATGGCAGAATAAACTTTATTTGGTCAAAATCGGTCCAGAAACGGCTGAAATATCAATAAATATATCTGAACCTATAATTATTTGGGGCCCAAATAATTAGATGGTTTTTCAAAAAATTAAAAAAATGCTTACACTTTTTCAAAAATTTTCAAAAGCGTTTTTTAAATAGTTGTTGATGATCTATCTACTTAATCATTATTTCAATAAAACATCACATGCATAATTTGGTATAAAAAATGGTTGAAACCAATGCCTTTTTAGAGAGCGCCCTTTTGTGTTTTAATGGTTCTTTTTGAACGATAACAGGCTTTTTACCTAGTCGTTTGAAATTTTGTATACCTTTCGAGCATGGTGGAGTAATAACTATTAGTTTATAATGTTACTGTCCAGGTTTGGTTACTAAAGTTCAGCCTTACCAAAACTGTACTACCCCTTTAACTACAGTATATAAAAAGCCAGGCCCGTAGCCAGGGAGGTGCGTTGGGACGTACGCACCCCCCCCCCCCCGCAAAAAAAAATCTAAAATCAAATTCAGAAACGTCCACTTTGTATCGGTCCCGGTCTCTAAACCAGTGGTCTCGATTACGACCCCCCCCCCCCCCGCTTACAAAACTAAACCAGTGGGTCTCTGTCATGATTGGTCAATATACGGTATCAATGATTTCAAGACTCCTTTATAATAACAAATTACTGATTTTATCAAACTGTATGCCTTTTCAAAAGAACTGTTCAAAAGAACAATTTTACAAAGAAACAGACGGTTCTCCATAATTGTTAGGTCCAACTTAAAGTTAAAGGGGTATTCAGTTTTGGTATAGAGGGCGCTGCACGAAATAATTTGTTTGTGAGATAATGAAAAACCGAGTGTAAAATCTGAAAGAGCATACAATTTTAATGGCAGAATAAACTTCATTTGATCAAAATCGGTTCAGATTTCAGAAACTGCTGAAATATCACTAAATATATCCGATCGTAATAAATCTGGGGCCCAGATATTTTCGATGTTTTTTTTTTAATTTAAAAAATGCTTATACTTTTTCAAAATTTTTCGAAAGAGGTTTGAAAATAGTTGTTGATGATCTCTCTATTTAATCATTATTTCAACAAAACATCACATGCATAATTTTGTATGAAAAATGGTTGAAACCAATGCTTTTTTTAGAGAGCGCCCTCTTGTGTTTTAATGGCTCATTTTTAAAATGATAAAAGAGATAGCGACGAGGTAGCGTGTTAGTCTTATAACCCAAATGTCCCCGGTTCTATTCCGACTTTGCCGTTTTATAGTATATACAATCATTTTTGTATTTGCTATTTCAACAACAGGTTTTTTAAAATTTATTCTAAACAACAGTTGTAGACAAAATTAAAACAACAGTTGTGTAAACTTTAAACAACTGGGGTTGTTGAATGTTTTCAACAACAGTTGGATGGTTCATATGTTAAACAGCGGTTGTAGAAAATTTTCAACAAGTTGTTGAATTTGTTTACACAGCGTTTTAACAGTGTATACGGAAGCAATTTGTTTGTGAATGAACCTGTCTATGAAGACCTACAATTGTGTATCCATTACGAATTGTCTTTATAGACAGATTTGATTTGTATCTAATTATTTACAGCGTTGTTTTCGTACAAATTAATATTGTTCTCTGGTTTTTCCTTTTCGTCATTGACATCCTCATCGTCTCCTGCGCCGCTGTATTTACGCCTTTTCATGCAGTAGTCGATGAGTTTGTAGACTCCAATGATCGGTAAAGAGTCGATGTAGATAAAGCAGAGGTACAGCGAAGGGTAGAAGAGCATGTCGAGGAAGATTGGTGAATTGTCGAAGGTGATGACTGTGAGCGTCGTAGCGAGCGCCACGTTCTGCGATCCCGTCTCGAAGGCGATGGTGCGGCACTTCTGGTGCGATTGACGGAGCAAGAAGGCGAGGCCGTAACCCATCGCGTAGCCGAGCAGCGGGAGCGAGGCGGCGCAGAACCACAGCTGCCAGCCGGAGAAAAGGAACGTGGGGTTCAGGAGGAACGTCAGGGTGAACTGAACGACGATTAAGAGAAGCGAGATGACGATGGCAATCTATATCAGGGAAATCACAAGAGGATGCTGTTACAGGATGAACGGGTGAGGTTGAGTTATAATTTATTCGAGAAGCAATACTACTAAGAGCTTTCAACATGTTTACTATGCCGACAAAAAGGTTTCCAAAGATCATTCGGTATATAAGGGGGATCGAGATACAAACGTTTTTGATGTCTTTCGTCTTTCAATTAATACAAAGCTTCTATCTAAAAGACAGAAGGTACCATCATGGTCTTTGAAAATCAACTACGAGTATCACTTCACAAGAAGTCACGAGAACGAGAGGAAAAGGAAGACGTAGGATGACATTAAAAGTTGTCCGGGAGCTCGATCTGACAGTGGACGTAAAGGACAATTTGTGCAACCAAGCATCTTGATACGTATGTGACGATTAATGATAAGAATCTTCTTTGTTTTACGTAATCGTGATATCAGTTTTAGAATAAAAGAATCCTCACCTTCGTGACGTATTTCATCCAGTCTTTCTTCCACCACCTGAGGAAGACGCCGAAAGCGACGGGGATGAGGATGCTGACCAGGGTGGTGACGATGTTGACGTACGGGATGACGGCTTTCTCATCGCTCCACACTCTGGTGTAGATGAAGAGGTTGAGTGGCATCATCCCTATTGCAACAGCCGTAGAGATGGTTGTCATGCATACGCTGAAAAAGTCAGAAAGAGTAAATGTACTGACAGGACACGTATGATTGTCTTTGTCTAAACTGATTCAACTAATTGTTTGTATTGGTATAAGCATTGGAAACGTTGGTCATAAATAATGTTCTACCTTTTAATCTCACCTCAGACAGACGTCCCCATCTGCCCAGTAACAGAAGAGGTTCGATAGGGTACCTCCCGGGCAGCAAGCCACAATGAGGATGGACAGAGCTCCCGCTGGCTCCAGACGGAAGGCCAGGGAAAGACAGAAGCCGATCAGAGGCATAAACCCGAACTGGCAGAGCATCCCCACGAAGAATCCAGCGGGTTGACGGAACTGAACAGACATGCATGTGAGAGATACAGAAAAAAATGATTGAAGACATTACAATTCGTTTTTGCAAAGGTTACACATCGAGCAGTATAAAGGATTTCCGGGTATCAGTCTAGTCTGATCAGTCAGACTCCGACTGATCATTGCTGATCTGGTTCGAAATTAGCCCGACTGAAACATTCTGATCGAATTGAATCGGCTCTGTGTGCGTTGGGCTTTACACACTAGGACATTTCGCCTTGGAGGTAATGACCTATTACCCATTTAAACGTCGAGAGAGTCCCACTTATAATTAGCACACCCTCCTTGATGTACGGTGTATCAAAATACGTTGGGAAGGATAAGAAAATAATAACAGGGTATCGGAAATAACAAGTGGTAAATACTCAATTCATCAATCTATAGTCAAGAACTGGTCCGTCAAGGCAGAATTTTTGGTCGGCGAACTATATCAGTGCCATGAAAAGAAAACATTAACAAACACGAGGTAATTAATCTAGACCAAAAAATCAGTCTATATTCCGAGGGTTAGGTCCACTGAGACTGTGTCTTGTTTCATTATCATTTGACACTACCTTATTCCCTCTCCATTGTATGACGTCATAATATTAAAGGACCCCTCCAGAACGAGATGGATTTTTTTTTTCTGTCTAGGGGTAACCGTGTACTCCTCATATTGGAAGGCACCCGCCTCCGCCAATTCCCACCCATCTTTAGGTTCAGCACTGGTAAAAACGTTCCAAACAAATATATGGAAAATATGCCGGCAATAATCATACCGTATCCTTGAAGTCTGCGACATTTATAGCGGTTCCCATGGAGATCATCAAGAACGTAAGTATGATGATGTTGACCAATTTGACTGCAAGTTTTAGGGTAGTGATGTCATCGTCCGGTTTAAGATCCGATGTATCGTTGAAGTCCATGGTTGTTAATTCCATGGTTGATAATCCCATCGTTGTTTCCATCGTGTTTCGTAAATTATCTTTGTAGAGAAAATGAAATCGTATTTTTTTTTTTTAAATAATGATATGATAGTGTATATGTTTCTTCACCTTCACCCATTAGCTTTAAGACATGTGCGAAAAGTGATGAATGGTACCACTGAGTAAATGTGTGAAAAATGTCACGTTAAATGGTTATAATATTATGGTCGAGTAATGAGCGAACATGCAAAGTGATAATATTCCCTAACTCATTGCACTGGCGTTGTACAGTTATAACTTTCCAGTGGATAATTACAATTACAAATCATAACGAAAGGGGAATTCGGCAAACCAAAATATGTTCCATGATTCTATTAGTAATACGAATACAACAAGGTATGAGAGAACCACTACAGTTCTAGAAGTTAGAAAGTTTTGTGGATTTGGGCAATGTTACTATAGATCTCATTGGCCCGAATTCTCATCAGTGGCTCAACTTTAGTCCGGCCTAAAAAGACATACACTACCAGTAACCAGTTAAACCGCTTTGCACCTGTGGACACATTGCTTGTTGCTAGTCGCCACCGGAGATATTCTAATTGTTTGCTTTTATTATCCAGTCAATCCATTGAGTTCAGCTTATAGGCATCAGGACAATAGGCCGCTTGAAATTCAAGTCATAGTTTAATCGGTCATCAGCCAAATTGCGTCCTGGATCATCCAGGACATTGTATAACTGGTAACCGGTTATACTATTACTGAAATGGCAAGCATCCCTTTGTACTAATTCCTGAGCAGAACTAGAGGGATTGAATAGATAATGAAAGGAAACAATTAGAATATCTCTCGTGGCGAATGGCAACAATCAATGGGGTCTGCAGGTGCAAATGGTTTAACTGGTTACCGGTTGACTTTGTCTTTTTAGGCCGGACTATAGTTGAGTCAGTGATAAGAATTTGGGCCTTTAAGTTTAATGGGGGTCAATGTGGACTGGCAAACCATAAATCATGGACCCATGCATAAATATTGTAGGACCCAAGTTCGCTATTTTTGATTCGAGACTATTATTCCGTAATTATTCATTCTATACAGGGTGGCCCAGAAATAACGGAACGGCGTGCTTGCTATAATGAAGACACGCGATATAGCAACTAGTAACGTTCAATGCGTGCGCCATTGTTAAGCCTAGTGCCCACTTAGCGATCTGGGCCTAGCGATCTAGAGCGATCTTGCCCGAATAGGAGCGACCCCCTGAGATCTGTGGTTGAGTCGCCAAGTGGGCACCAATGGCCGCACCAGATCGCTGTAACTCGCGTCCGCAAGGGTGGTATCGGTAGCGGTCGCCGGGGTTTTGACATGTTCAAAAATCTGGCGACCAGGTCGGTTTCGATCGCATTCGCGGCGATCTGGTGCGATCTGGTGCGGCCATTGGTGCCCACTTTGCGACTTAACACAGATCTCAGGGGATCGCTCCTATTCGGACAAGATCGCATAGGGCTAGCGACCTTGGAATCAAATCACTTCGCAGTGAGTCAGCTTGATTCCATTGTGCACACGATCTTTTCAATTTGGCCTCCTTGGGGTCATAGCTTGGCCCCTATTTCCACCCATTGTCAAGGAATACAATAACGAGGAATTCAGGCTTGTTTAATTCTAAATTTGTTGGCGAGTCATGGCTAGCCGTTTTAACATTTATTTCCTTGTCTTGATATCAAAAGTTAATATTGCTTAACAACAACAAATCATTTATTGATATCAAGAAAAGAATTCTTGATTCTTGCAGGGCGCCTTATTAGAGCAGTTTCGCATAACTGAACATTGAATTCTTGATATCAAGAGACCACTTTCTGTTGCTAACCAATGGCAATTCCTGATTTCAAGAATTCAACACCTGGCATCAAGAATTCAACTCCTGGCATCAAGAAATCGAATTCTTGATATCAAGAAATCGAACTCTGGATATCATTAATTTATTTCCTGATATCAAGAATTTAATTATTGATATTATGAAAACAGAATTCCTGATATCAAGGATTGAATTCCTGATATCAGGAAATATGAACAATCGCTCAAATGGCTTGCCATTTGTGCGATCCTGCCCGACATGCGATCGAGAACGAATTTGTTGAACATGTCCAAAACCTTGCGACCGCAACCGACACCACCCTTGCGGACGCGAGTTACAGCGATCGGGTGCGGCCACTGGTGCCCACTTTGCGACTGAACCACAGATCTCAGGGGATCGCTCTAATTCGGGCAAGATCGCTAGGCGCAGATCGCAAGGTGGGCACTGGGTTTATTAAAAAAAACTCGCAAAGCGTATTCTGATGTCAAGACAAGCAAGAGCGAACAATACCTGGCTCTAATTCTCAACGATGCGCGCATGCGTGGAAATAGGGACAATAGGAAGTCGCCGTGAGATCGCATAGTGGGCACCGAAATAATCGCGTACGCAATGAGATCGGGCTGACTCGCGGAGAACTGGTGCGATTCACACCGAACTGAGATCGCTAGCAACTCGGGCTAGATCGCAAGCGCAGATCGCCTAATGGGCAGTAGGCTTTAGTACCCCTTCTTCTCTATACACAGCTGAACGCACACTCACAATGGCGCACGGTTGATCGTTACTCGATGCAGTATGGCGGGCATCTTGAGTCTTTAGTATGGCAAGTACCCCGTTCCGTTATTTGTGGGCCACCCTGTATAGATCTAATACAGACAGTATGTCTATTAGTATTACTATACGTCATTTACGATCATTTAATTTTAAGGAAGGCAGTGGAAGTACTTTGAATCTTTTGCTAATTAGGACAGGTTCCGATAAGATAACTTTGACTTTGATTAGGTAGGTCTTGATCAAGGCTTTATCCACAGGATTAAAAAAAATATTTGTTTGTCATTTGAAGGTAGGGAAACTTAGCTTTTATTGTGGTAATATAAGACAAGGAAATATTACTTACCACTTACAGCAGAAGCAAAGCTCATAGTCATAGACTAGTCATCCATAAGATGTTAAGAGTAAACTTGATCTTGATGAATTCACAAAGCGCAGATATCAATCATTTTAATTAGACTTTTGAAGAGAAATAAGATCCCGATTACCTCTGTATTTATGACATCATGTACGCATTACTGAAACAATCACACGAATGCATCTGTTTCATCGATATGTATATATATATATATATATATATATATGTATATACAAGCGAAAGTATATATATATCGATGATCTGTTTTATTACAATGTTAACATTTTTCACTTCCGGTGCAGTGCTAAACCGGAGAGCTACATCAGTGACCTGCGACGTGCGAAATCCGTTCACTGTCGCAAATACTCATGCGCCCAGTGGCGAAGATCTCAGTGGCGAAGATCTGTTTTGAGAAGTGGGGGGGGGGGGGGGGGGGCGATGCGAGGGCGCGAAATTTATTTGATCAAATCGGTTCAGAAAGAGCGTAAATATCAATAAATATATTCGATTGGAATACATGTGGGACCCACTTTTATTCACCAATTCAAACAAAATATGTACAATGCCTACACTTTTTCGAAAATATATCAAAGGGTAATCTCTCTCTATCTCTCACAATTTTTTACAAAAAATGGTTGAAACCGATGTTTTTAGAAAGCGCCCTCTTGTGTTTAAACGGCTGCTTTTTTAACGATAACCGCGTTTTAACTTGGCCGTTTGTAAGTTTGTCTACCTTTCGGGCATGTTGAAATCAGAGAGTTGGGAAGACCGGTCTTCCCACCTCTCTGTTGAAACTAATAGTTTGTAATGGTATGGTGCAAGTTTTGGTTACTAACATTCAGTTTGTTAATGATATGAGTCGGTGGCAAAATGTATGCCCTTCAAGATTGATGGTTTAATCTTTTGATTTCATTATTCTTGATTAATAAATAAGACATAAAAAGTATAATAATTCATAAATGCTGTAAAGCGTCTTTCCCATTTCGCTTGATATGCGCTCCCTTTCACAACCTTAAAACGCTGTGCTAACATTATTATGAACCATCCAACTGTTGTTGAAAACATTCAACAACCCCAGTTGTTTAAAGTTTACACAACTGTTGTTTTAATGTTTTCAACAACTGTTGTTTAGAATAAATTTCAACAACTCTGTTGTTGAAATAGCAAATACAAAAAGGATTGTACTAAAAAGCGGTAAGGTCGGAATCAAACGGGGGTCTTTGGGTTATAAGTCTACACGCTACTGACTGCGCTAACTCGATTTGCTTGGTCTGCTGGGGGACAAAAGGGCTTTTCTCACGGTGATTTGGCGCTCGAAACTATCACGTGATTTAACACTTTTCAACAGCGCTTGAACAATGGCCGCTTTACACAACCCTTCTTTCTACAACTATTCATGTTACACCTGAGGTTGTATAAAAAGATTCAACAACCATTTTTACACAGCGTTTTTTTTTTACACAGCGAGTTTAACAGTGCACACAACAATCAGATGGTGGTACAGAACATAAAGAGGGGCACGCCCGTTACAATATTTAGTTATTATAGCAATTTTGAACATTCTGTTTGGTCATATTCGAGCCTGAATTACATTAAAACCAACTGAATCACAGTAAGTGAAATATTTTCACCTGTTTAAAAGCCTTCCGTAATATAGTTCCGTGACTATATGAGCCACGTACACCCCTGAAAATGTGCGATTTATGTGGAGTGGCCAAAATGACAGACACAAGCGAATTCTCCACCCCCCCCCCCCCCCCCCCCCCCCCTGCCATGACGTCGCGCGCCTTTTGTGTAATGTAGACATCGTTCTTGGGGGCGTTCCCAGTAGTGAATGTCATTTTTGCGAAGAAAAAAACTCTTAACATATTTGGATTCTCTGTGCAAAATTACAAAAAGTCAGTCTATATAAAGGTAAACTTTTGCGACCTTCTGATGTTGTGGCCACTTTAAAGGGGTAGTACAGTTTTGGTAATGCTGAGCTTTCGTAACCGAAACCTGCACAATAACATTACAAATTAATAGTTATAACTCCACCATGCTCGAAAGGTATAGAAAATTACAAACGACTAAGTAAAACGCCTGTTATCATTCAAAAAGAGCCATTAAAACACAAGACGGCGCTCTCTAAAAAAGCATTGGTTTCAACCATTTTTCATACAAAATTATACATGTGATGTTTTGTTGAAATAATGATTGAATAGAGAGATCATCAACAACTATTTAAAAACCTCTTTTAAATTTTTTTGAAAAAGTATAAGCATTTTTGTAATTTTTTTAAAAATCATCGAATAAATCCGGGCCCCAGATTTATTCCGATCGGATATATTTATTGATATTTCAGCCGTTTCTGAACCGATTGTGATCAAATAAAGTTTATTCTGTCATTAAAATTGCATGCTCTTTCAAATGTTACACTCAGGTTTTCACTATCTCACAAAAAAAAATGTATTTCGTGCAGCGCCCTCTATACCAAAACTGAACTACCTCTTTAAACCCTTTACTATAATATACGAACCGCTCCAATAACTCAAAGTCCAAGACCAATGGTATTTGTTTCGGTTTTGAAGGTGCATTGGTAATACTCTTCTCTATCCCCCATCAACACCAGTCCTTGGGACAGTAAATCATATTAAACTAATAAGATATTTACTTTTGTTTGCCTTTTTACCAAATAAAAAAGAGACATCACAATATTTGTTAGCACTAAATGCCCCGATATTGAACCCTTATTTTTAACATTTAGATCCATGAGTTCAATGTACAGGGAACGCCTTATTCAATAAGATTGTATCTAGCCCAAATAGGTAGTAAAACTAACTGTTAAAATTGAATGACGCTTGAATGGCAGCACAACATGTGAACGGCCAAGTTACAGGGCTGTTTCCATTTTGTTTAAAGCAGCTGTTAACACAAGAGGGCCTCTCCAGACACCTAAAGTTTCAACCATTCTTTTATCAAAATTATGTGATGTGATGTTTGGTAAGAGCTCATCAAAAACAATGTTAAAACCATTTTGATATATTTTCAGAAATGTGTAGGATTTATAAATATTTCAAAAACATACTGAATAAAAGTTAGTCCCCAACATTTATTCTAATTAGATATGGATATTTCAGCCGTTTCTGAACCGATTTTGATCAAACAAGGTTGATTCTGTCATTAAAATTGTGTGCTTTTTCAAAAAGAATGTTTTTCTTGAAGTGCCCTCTAAACCAAAACTGAACCACCCATTTAATGTAGCAGTCACACCACCAAACCGAATCCAAACCGACACCAGACCGAACTAAAGTACAAATTTCCGCTTTATCGGGCACCGACAAAATCCCGAACGGGGGTTAGCAGCCACACCAAGAGACCGACAATTCCCATACGACACCGACACCAAACCGACAGCACCCCGAACGTCCCCGAAACGTCCCCGAATTGTTCGGTCTGGGTTCGGTTTGGCGGTGTGACTGCTACGTTATATTATAGTCATTTAATTAAAAGTGATTGCATTATGATTAGCCGATGAGCTGATTTAGACAAAATAGTTCAGTCTTGCAACATTTCCCCCTATTTCCCCATTCTTGATTGTATTGTGCATACCCGCTTTAAAATGTATTGCACGATATCATTTTCAGAATTAAACAATTTCAAATTATTGTTTAATTACTCTGATTCGATAGTAAGAGAGGAGATTATTATCTATTCAACTCGAGTTTGAGAACATTTTTGAGGGGTTAAAAATATGGTTCTTTGTAAGGACAACAAATTGTCAAAAAATACAAGAACATGAAGAAGAAGACAACATTGATCAGTATAGAACAATCATGGTGTTTAATGCAATCTGTGAGCTTGTATCCTCCCCAGTGAGTTGAGATGGTGCACTGTAGATAAATGTGAGGGTTTGAACTGTACGTGATGACCAAGGATAATAATAATTATGCTACAGCGCTTTATAGAAACCCCGTATTGAAGGACGGGGTTCTAGTAATATTGTCCAAATCCACAAGTAATACCTATATTGGTTATCTCATACTTTGATGTATTCGTATGACCGATAGAAGCATGGGACAGGTTTTTGATTTTTTGAATTTCCCTTTCGTTGAAAAAAGATATTTACGATTGAAGTGTTCAGACTTTTAATTATCCACTGGAAAGTTATA
>JBAMJV010013823.1:0-20000 GCA_037951105.1 Echinarachnius parma | reverse complement strand
TGAAAAAAACCCCGCAAAGTTGGGGTGCGGCGCGTACGCGGCGATAGTCAAATTTTCACTTTCACCGGCCTCAAAACAACACATTTCAGCAGGTGTGGGACTATTTGTTGTATTGCACTGTATTGTTTTGCGTGATAAAACATATAAAGCCAAATTGTCTACGTTTACCCCTGGCCTAGAATAGTATTTCACCTTTTTGCTGGTATTTGCTAAATCCGATACGTTTTTAACTTCGAAGTTACGAAACAAACTACCCCTGCCAGCGCCGTGCTTGCCTGCCATCGATCTACGTGCGTTATGGATGCATTGCATTGCACAGTAGTACAGGGTTCGCTGTAGTACAGTGCAGTAGGTACTAAGAGTACGGTTCGACATTTTGATCGAGATGGTACATCGTAACTCGTAGCTTGCATACAGTGTGCATGGCAGTTAAATAGCGCGATTGCGAGAAATGTTACGCGCCGCCGATTCCCTGCTTAAATTTGGCAAATTTTCCCCCGCCGATTTTCTTGTTTTCGGCCTTTATTCCCGTTTTTTTTGTCGCTAGTTTCCCTAGCGCACCTTTCTCCCACTTTTTTTTTTTCAATTTCAATGCTCAAAGTCGGCATGCGGCGTTTACGCGGCTGCGGCGATTCCGCCGGTCAGTACGGTACATATATTGTCTTTGCCTGTTCGCTTTGGATCCACAATCTCAAACAAATCAAAACAGAAAACCAAAGGTGGGCCTTCAGTTCGGCCAACCAAAGTGACTGCATTGGGTAGCAGAAATGCAATTATTCCATTTAGATATATCTTCCTACGTATATAAACCCATTTATAATGATATAAATGTTATGAATAGTTATAACACACACTGATCTACTAATTAACAAGTATTGCTCGCGGCGTTCTCTCCCATAATGTAAACAATATGATAACATTAATAACTTTGGGTGAATATAACAGTCTATACATGTTTCTGAGAAGTGTCTATCCATTGCATGATTCTCCATTTCTTATTGCAATAATGATATACCTGTTTGGAATATCTTTTTGATCCACAAAATATGTTTACCAACAAATGAATAGACTTTGATTAGTTGTCTGTTTGCCTTTATGTCGCACCCACCTTTCATGATGTTATGTTCTTTCTTCAGCTTCTTCTTGTTGCTCTCTAAGAATCCCAATAGCCAAAGGGTATTCGTGGCGTGGATCTGTTCTTCGACCGAATTGTTACTACCAGCAAGCATAGAGCCCGCGATCTTGATGCCGTCGTTTTTAACTATTAGTTTCTTGTTCTTTTCGTTTATAGCTAATTGGCCAATGCCTTGGATTAGCTCTACAGCCGAAAATAATACAAGTTCCTTTTTTCCTTTGATTGTATATTTTACTTCAATCTCGTGGTTTTGGGTCTCTAAGGATTTTTTCAACATCTTGGTGAATTGTACTACAGTAGGCTTATTTGTTGGCAGTTTATCGGCATCATCCTTGCTAACTAAAAACGCTGTCACGAGGAATACCGACAGCTTCATGTATTTATCCCGGGACTCGCCGAAACATTGCAGCATCGGCAGTGCCCACCGATACTTTGGGCTGAGGGTAGGCACATTTCTAACACAGTTGTAAAGCATGCCAAGCATATTACAGGTGATCACTTCCACCTGCTCATTATTTCCACTTTGGTCGTATTGAGAGATCACCCAGTTGATGCTTGCCGAGAGGCAGTTCTCTTTGTCCATGGCTTCTGCAAAATCAGCCGATTTGTCACATAAACACTCGGTTAAGTCTGTGAGTTCCTCCAATAGCTGCCAGTTTGGACTTTCACATTTGTTCTTAAACATGGCACAGTAATCGGTTTTTGCTATCTCATCAGCAATTGTTTTTTGGAATTTAAGATTCTCCCACAGTACGTCAGAGATTGCAACTACAGCCTCCAAACACTGATCACAGGGGAAATCTTCGCAACTTGTTAAATGTTCAATGTTGTGTTTAATGATACCAATGCATATCAGTACATCGGCGTGATCGGTAGTATTATCAGTCCTCACACTCGCGCCGCCCTCCATTTTGCGTCGTTATGTGAATAATTGTTTCTATTTGAACTTGACCAAAATATTAATTTGGTAATATAGTTCTTGTTTCAAATAGTAATAGCCGTGTTTAGTATACAGAGATATGTGTATTGAAATCGATGATTTGGAAAGAATCAAATCAACTGGCCGGTTTGGTTGGGTCGGTTTTGAGTTCGTTGTCCTAGAAATTCACCACAAACTGATGTTACATGTCAATCTGATATGTAGAAGAGAAAGATATAATCGTAGTTGTTAAGTGTCAACGTACATCATATGGTATTGTCTTTACAATATGGAGACCTTTGATTCATCACCTTCATTCACACATTTGTGGAAGAAATCTGTGTTGAACTTCATCTTACACGTCTATGAAATAAGCCTTATTCCCATTTGTTCTCAATTCGCTCGTGAAGTGGCTCCCAACAATACGACGTTATTTCAATTTTCAACCATAACAACCCTGCCGGAAAGAACACACTTATCCACAGTGTGAACACAGTGTGGACCACAATATTACATTCGAGCGTGTTCACAGTGTGAACACACTGTGAACACAATTAGAGGGCACTATCGCCACAGCATGACATTTCCTCCGTTCACAAGGTGTAGAAGGTGCTCTCACTCTGAATGTGTATCTCATTAATTTCATTGTGTGTTCACATTGTGTTCACAATATGAGTTGGCTTTTACACTGTGATAACACTCAAATTTAAAATGTAAAACTTAAACTAAACTGAAAATCCTGCTATGAATTCAACAGTACAAATAAATCTATTTCCAAAAACTAAATAACAATCGCTTTCAAATATCCGGCTATGATTGGGTCTTTGTAATAAACCGCCTGCGTAAAACTTCGTCTTGTCTTGCTTTAATTAGTCGCAAATCAAATACTTGAAATATAGATTTTGAGCTCGTATTGAGCTGGTAAAGTCCAGTGTCAGTTTCCGTCTCGTAAATTTAACTTCTCAATTCTCAATAAAATTATTCTGTTTCATAGTTAACCTGTTCCCTGTAGATTTGTCAATCCCAATAGAAATAAAACTCATTTTAAATTATTCAAATCGTGGTCCACACTGTGACACACAGTGTGTTCACACTGTGTTCATAATGTAAATGAGTGTTTTCTTTCCAACAGGGAATGACCACGACCTCGATTCCCTCAAAGTGAGATTAAACAAATCGATCAAAATATTTGTTCTTAGAAAATGGTTAAGGTCATGTATCTCAACTTTGTAGATAACAACTGCAGTGAATACTTTTTGGAAGTAAGATGATTCTTTATTTAAATAAATACATTTTAAGCAATTATTTCTTTTTTTTGCTTGGCGGTTAATTCGCACGCTACATAAGCAGGCCTGTAATTTGATCAGTATTGTTATTGGCCGCTTCTTGACATTGGGAAACTACATTGCAAATATTCCATACCTTGACATCATCGATGTTAGTATATATTATATTGAATTCTCCAATGTCTCAACCAGTATGTGTATACAATGGATATGGTACTCTTGGCAAAAATTACTCTGCTGCTAGAAATTGTCCACCACATATGTGCCCCACCCCCCTATCATTTTATTAGGAATATTCAAACCAATGATAATCGTGTTTCCTTCAGTTTACCATTAATGCAGTCATATGTCACTAATATCTGCGCGGTATGCGCGGTATATATTATACGGGGTAGATAAACACTTAATTAACAATGAAACCCGAACAAATGTTTGTATGCACTATACTGAAAATATGAAATATCCTTTTATTTCTATGAGTGACTCAAATTGGCAATACACTACTCCCCATACGTTTTGTACACACAATTTCAATTTTGTTCAATTTTCTCTAAATATAATATGTTTACCCTTCGTTTGATTACAACATATGTTGAATAGAACTGTACAAATGGGAAAATGTGTGTACAAAATAATAGGGAGTACTCCACGAACCTATGCGTTGCCAAATTGAGCTCCCCATACAAATAAATGGGCATCTTCAAAGAACCATAGTTTTCTTGTTTATGGCCTGATTATGCTCTAACTTTCAGAGATTATTCCTCCCAATTTCTTCAAGTCTATGGAACCAACAGTTTGCTTGGGTTTCATTGCCCTTAAAAATCACACCTTGATTATATATGCTTTGCCGCTAGGACACATTAGAACTGTTCTTAAATTGAACAGATTAAATGCAATTACAATTGCCGTGTTTTATTTCTATTGGGATTGCAAAATCTACAGGGAACAGGTAAACTATGAAACAGAACAATTTGATTCAGAATTGAGAATTGAAATTCGCGTGACGGAAACTGACACTTGGCTTAACCAGCACAATACGAGCCCAAAATATCTATTTGAAGTACTTCATTTGTGACTAATGTAAGCCAGACAAGCGGGACGAAGTTGTACGCAGGCGGTTTATTACAAAGACCCAATCATAGTCGGATAGTTGACATGGTTGAAAGCGATTGTTATTTAGTTTATGGAAATATAATGTATTTGTAATATTGAATTCATAGCAGGCTTTTCAGTTTAGTTTAAGTTTCCATTATCTTTAACCTCTAACAAAAATATTCATTGTACATATCCGTAACGGTAAAAATGTTAGTGAATACAACTAAATAGTCCTTTTACTAATATTTTTTCGCTCCACTTTGTTGATGACAGAAACGCAACCACTAGAAAACAAAACAGTTTCCCAGGTACACATATTTTAAATCAATATTGCAACACTCTGTGTAATCAGATAACACTGATAATTCAAAAGAATATATTTTGGAAATACAATGTGCAGCATTCCTGTCATTCAAATATAAGTTTGCCCCGCGGATAAGATTAACCAGAATAGAAAAGAATCAAATATTCACAAACACAGCCGAATATGGTGGTTCCAATCATGGAGAACGCGCCATTGCCATTCTCCAAAATAATTGCTGGATCGCAAAGCGGATACAAACATTTTGTTCGAGTTTTGGTAATATCTATCAAAATAAACCAACATCATGACGATACAAGTATCAATGTCCATATGAACCATATTCACTATCAGTGACTAACATGATTGTGTACATTACACACACTGCATCCCTGAAGAAACCAAGTTCCTAGTTTTTCCTAAACGTTTAACAATTAACGTTTCGAATAACCAGACTGACTTGTGATGAATATTCTCTACTTGATCAAAACAATCCTACACATGTCTAAGAGTATTATCTATTTCCTTGTTGAAACACTGCCAAGACAAATTGTAAGAAAAGCGAGAATTGCTCAGCTTTTATTTGCAAATTTGCTAATTGCGGTGTTTGTTGATGCCCTTTGTTGATGACAGAAACGTAACCACAAAATAATAAACGTGAGGGATTCACAGGTACACATATTTGAAAGCAAACAAATTTTTGTACGATATAATGTTCATTTAGTGTCATATATTTTGGAAATACAATGTTCAGCATTCCTGCTATTGAACTAGCAGTTTGCCTCGCGGATATGATTAACTATATATAAATGAATCAAATGTTAACAATATCGTGCTTAAATAATGGAACCTTAGTTGAGTTCAAACACAGGCAGCGAAAAACAGCTGAAAAGGGTAACTTAAATCATGGAGAACGCACCACTCCCAGAGACTCACAGCCATGAAGAGAATTGTTATTATAATACTGTCTTACAGGATTAAATGATTGTTAGCGTTTTCCAAAATAAGTGTTGTTTCGTAAAGTGGATACCAACATTTGTTGGAACTTTGGTCATACCTATCAAAATAAATAACACTATAACCAGACGAGAATCAATCATGCACGTTTAATCATTTGATTTATTTTGTTGGATACCTTCTTTTAGATACATGATAATGGAATGTTTGTTAAAAATGTGTTTGCATTTCTCTCTTTCAACTGTTCAAAGCTTTAACATTTAGGTGGAAATCTTTCCCGCTGACATTATATTCAACTGAAATTGTTCATCTGAGATCTATTCCACTGACCATGTATAATGTGGAACTCATATTACAACACCAGATTTTGGACAGGGTTACGTTTTAATAAAAACTTGTATATATCAAAGTTGAAAATTAATCAACAGTAACGAATACAATTATGTGGAAGGAAATAGGATATAAAAGCCTAACATATTCATTTATATTGTGCATTTAAGGAGTGTTATAACGCATTTTGCATACAAACAATAGAATGATTACAATAACAAACTACCCTACAAATGCAATTACAAACTAATAAACAACAAATGAGAAAACAAATCACCAACATAGAATATTCAGAATAACAAACAGTAGTTCAACATTCCAAAGCCTGTGGCCAAATACAGACAATACTCGATAATCTAAGGGTGTATGAAGTGTGACATACAACACAAGGTATCATAAATGTATATTTATTACAGGACACATTACATCAACCTTTTGCTTTCAAGCACAAGCTATTCGTTTTTCTTCCTTAAACAAATATAACCTCTTTTCCGGTCGGTCGAGTCTTGACGCACTTACCGTAAGTATCGTTCATGTAGGTGTAGCCCCTGTTTAGTGGCAAAATTAATATATATTATTATGAGTGAGTGTACAAGTGAGTTCATGAACTGAATCACTATATTATACTTGTTTGTATTATTACCTTCTACATTCCATACAGCTACATACTTAAATGCAACTTACTGTGTGCATTATATCACAGTATAATGGTGTTACATTACACAGTCCTCAAACCGTCAGGTTTATGTACTCTGGGTCTCCCTCTGTGCAGGGAAGAAGGCAAGTATTGTTAAAATATAAGTCATGTTTGTTCAAGTCATGTTTGGTCAAGAATGTAGTCCAACAGACAGAGGAAAAGTACCCTGTGTGGATCATTCCATTATTTGTTACCAAGGGGTGCTATGACCTACAAATTAATGTGCATAACATATCAATTATGACTGTTTATCTTTCTCCAGTTCGGAAAGCTATTTGTATGATTTTGTGTACCAACTGTAGTAATGCTGTGTGATTTTATTGTTGGATGCTTATCCTGAACATGTATTAATTAAGGCAATTAAGCTTTTTATCTCTTAGTTGTGAGATGGTATAACCCATCTCAAAGGTCAGCCATCTTTCCACCACCATCAGCCTCTTTTGCCTCCACCCTCCATTGAGACAACATCTAATTGTTGCTGGCAATATTTAATATTTCTTCTGTTCAGGTAAGCACATTATTACACTTTTTGAATATCTTACTCATTTGTAAATAACTGTTAGCACTATGTATTTCTTAAGAGTGGATGATTACGCAGGTATCAGATTTAAATGGATTGTGTGTGAAGTTTCTGTAGAGATGGGTGATTGTGTTATCCAATGCTATTGAATCATGTGATTGTGTTTATCCAATGCTATATAATCTTTCTTTGAACTTGTAAACTTATTACAGTTATCTCTGATTATTACTTACCAATGAAAATATTAAACAATGACAATAATACTGTCTGTTATTCTGACTGCGCGCGTGAAGCATTATTTTATACCAAATTGCGATGGGAATTTATTTTGGGGACTTTCCAAATCAAGTGATATGGTCTGGTCAACCATGTTGCTTCAAGCTCGCCCCATGGGGCGCGATATCACAACCAGAGCTTACTAGTTGATATAAAGCCTTCTTAAACAGACAGTACTATCGTCATCATATATGTTGCATGTTTTTCTGTAAATATTTAATAACTGTTTAGTTTTAATGTGTCGACATGAGGATTTATGATTTAGATAATAATAAAGGTATTAAGTATTATTTATGCTTCTTTGGCTCCATCCTCCATTGAGACAACATCAAATTAATTGTTGCTGACAATATTTAATAGTTCTTCTGTTCAGGAGACAACATCACCTCAATTACTATGAAGGCAATCGCCTCAACACATACCACTTGGGAATTGAGACCCTCATGTCCAAATGTTGTAATATAGGATCTAAATGTAGAGGTTATTGATAAACGTTTATGACCTTGTAGGTTTATTATTGACTGTAGTTGTTAGTTTAGCTCAATGTTATTGTTTTGTTTACATTCTATGAGTTTTTAGAAGTGCGATACTTTTTAAGGCAAGTTAGCTTTGTCAAATTAGAATGAATAAGTGTTAGCTTATTTGTGTCTATGACATTTTATGACATATACAACAATGTCCAGTTAAATAGTGTCTTGGAGTTTTAACTCCCATGCAGTTGTAAATATTGTGTAAATAAGTTTTAAGTAATAAAGGGAAAAAACATCCTTATATATACTCACATATACAATGAGTAATAGTCTATATTTTCAGATTCTTGTTTGTAGTGATAGAATGAGCGTGATTGCTTTGATTGTGTAACTGTATAGCATGTGATATGTTCTCGATGTTCGTGGTACGATTGAATCGTTTGTATATATATGTGATGTACTTGGTGTGTGTAATGTTTGTGTGAATGTTTATCTTGTGGAACCAACAGAAAAAGGGTGAACCGTTTGCATAGGTACTAATGAAAGAAAAGTACCTGTTATATGCAATTCTTGACTAGTCTTCCGCTGCGTACGAATAACTGTTTTGATATTTAGTGATCCTCACCCCACCCCAAAAGTGTCGGTGCTACATAGGCAAGTCAGAATTTTCTTCATCGGTATGCACTAGATTGCACAGTTTCAAGTTTTAAAAAAATGCAAAAGCTCCCTAACGTGGGAGGGGGGAGACATCCAACACCCTCAACCCGCTCAGTCGCTTCGCTCCCTCGCAATATCCCGTGTTGATGGGGAATTGATTCAGCCCCCCCCCCCCCTCCCCCTCATTACGCCACTGCATAAAACGAACATTTTACTTGTTACGATTATCATTTGCTTGCGTTTTTCAAGCGTTTCTAGACCAGCTTGAGCTCTTACTTACTCAGGACATTCGCGTTTTATCATTCTGTTCATGCTCATGAAATGTAAGTTGTAATCCCATTTTATGATGAACTCCTTCTTCTACAAAGGGTATATTCTGCCTTCGTGCTTGATGTAACAACTGTCAATTTAAACACTTATCTTCATCTGTGTCATAATGTTTTCGTCCATATTTTCAGCCAGGTTTTGAACAGATGACGAGCGATTAAAATATACAGTATATACACTACAAGTTCACTTTGTACTATCGAGAAATGTTTGCACAGGTGGAACGATTCGGTAATTGTCCAACGCCATGGGTTGCTTGGGTTTTAGCACAATCAAATGATTGTGCATTCGAAATTAAGCAACTTGATTTTTTGCTAGAGGAGCTCTTGCTTGTGCTTGAAGCTATTGCTTATAAGCAATATTGCTACTTTGTATGCATTCGGCCCATTGGGTCTGAGAAAACATACAGACAACATCGTCACCTTCTCCATTCAATTATCAATACCAAACCATTAACCCCTTCAATATGGCGGGGACCGAACATTGCTGCATAATCATCTTCTTTACTTGATCATTAGATACTCGATTAGGATCCGTTGATACCCGGCGATATTTTTCATTTGCTGCACAGATTGAGGTTATCCATCTGAACACATCTAAACCAAACACAAAAAGTAACTATCCCCTAAACAATTGCTTATATTTTCATAACCAAAAATCGTTTCAAGATTTTGTCTTGCCAACATATTTCTATGTTAGTTAGGAAATCAATATGTACAAATAATAGGTAACCATCAATCCATTTTGGGGTAAGCAAACATTTAACAGAAAATCGACATATTTAAACATTCGTAAAAGTAATTGTATCATTGCAGTTTAGGCCTATTTAGTATTGAGAAATTTCAAATTGCACTGTTTTACGATTGTAACTGATGCATTGAACCACATGTACCATTATAATAAAATAAAAAGGATAAAATAACAAACAACATTGTTTCATAAAACATAATCAATGCATTGAGTCACAGGTGCTGTTTCGAAACAATGTACAGGGATGCACAAGTTAGTGTGACTTTTGAAATTGGGAAATATTGTCTTTAATCTGTGCTCATTCAGTCATGAAGTTCGGAATATCTCTGATTTTGAAGCACAATATGTATAATAACTGTAATAATATTGTGGTAAGGTGACATCTTAAAACAATCATCTGTTATGAAATTATGAGCAATTGTCTAGCAGGTAGCTACTTTTTTTGTTCGGTTTATCCCTAACAATGTCCCTATACCCTATACACTTACGAGTACCCTCACTCTCTAGTCCAGTCAATCTGGCAAATATAAGGGGGTAACCTCGGCAAAATTACCACATGAAATTTTCCTTTGCTTTCCTTCATTTTAAGAACGTCTCTTAAATAACATACTAAAAGTATCCCAAATTTGGAACTGGGGAATATGGTTTATTTTTATGATGTAAAACTGTGATTGTGTAACAAAACACATTTGATATCACGAAATTCAACAAACAGAAGCACTTACCATAGTCGGTTCTAGCGTGAGCCACCTCGGGAGATCCAAGACCTAGACCTATACCGTGTTTGCGTGAGTATCCTGAGAATGAATGGTTATGCGTGGTCGATTAATAGTATTATATCAAATAGTTTACATCTTCCTATATGTTCATCTTTTGATTTTGTGTATGTATCAATGAGAGATGCTCTCTTTATATATATAAAAAACGATTAAATTGGTGAATTGAAATGGTAAATTTTAAAAAGAGAAAGCATTTTTTGAATGTTTGGAATGGCTGGTTCGAAATGATTGACAATTTGTGGGGCCCCACGCTTATTACAAGTAGTTATGTTTATGGATATTTTAGCCTTTTCAGAACCGATTTTGATCAGATAAAGTTTATTATGTTATTAGAATCGTATGCTCTTACAAATTTGACACTCAGCTTTTCACTACCAAAACAAAAATGTAGAATCTTTTGTGTAGCGTCCTCTTTACCAAAACTCAACTGTCCATTTAGATGGGTATTTAAATGACTACGTAAAGCGAGCACACAATAGTTCTGCTTCAATGACGTCACGACATCCGAGCAGATGAGTTCATTAGCATTATGTAAACACAAAAACAGGTACTTTTGAAAACACAAATGCAAACTTTAATGGAGGTTATACATTTGAAAATGTTGTGGAGATCAAACTTTGAGGGTATACAGAGCAACATTTTTTTTTTAATTCGTCAGGGAAGTCTTCTTTTAAATTGAACAGATTGCTAATGCAATCAATATTGCCGTGTTTTAATTATATGGGGATTGCAAAATCTACAGGGAACAGTTTAACTATGAAACAGAATAATTTAATTGAACATTGAGATGTGACATTCGCGTGACGGAAACTGATACTGGGCTTTACCAGTTCAATACGTCCTCAAAATATTTATTTGAAGTACTTCATTTGTGACTAATGAAAGCCAGAGAAGCGAAACGAAGTTGTACTGTCGTAGCAGGCTGTGAAGTACAAAGACCCGATCATAATCGGATATTTTAAAGCGTTTAAAACTTTGTTATTTACTTTATGTAAATATAAATGTTGTAGCATTAGAGGCAAACTAGTAGTGTCAGTTTAGTTTAAGCTCGAGGTTTATTTTTAGCAAGGGCGTAGGAGCATATCTCTCACAAGAAAGGCTCAGGTCTTTTGTCCGAATATAAATGATACTTCCCATATTTCACCTAACAAGCAAACACAATCGTCTTCGCCTCTTTGATGCACGAACATTATATTTTTGATGATTTAGTCCGAACATAATGTTTCCTTAAAAATGTCGTTGTTATGATCTAAATTATCATATCATTAGTAACCAAAACTTGCATCATAACATTACAAACCAATAGTTCGCATCATAACTCCACAATGCATGAAATTAATACAAAAATACCTATTTGCCCGAATATGACATAGTTTTGCCCGAATATAACATTCATTTGCCCGAACGTAACATGGTTTTGAACGAATATGACCCTTTTAAAACGCCGGGTGGGGGGGGATGGGGGGGGTGGGGGGTCTGCAGCCCCTAGCCCCCTCCACCCCCCCCCCCCCCCCCCCAAAAAAAAAAAATAAATAAATAAATAAATAAAAAATAAATAAATACTACGCCTATGATTTTCAACTTCCAATAAAAACATTAGTTGTACCTAACTGCAAAGGTAAAAGGGTAACAATCAACATTATCTCCCAAGCTTGTAAGATTAGACTTCCTCTCAAAACCCCCCTTGTCCAGTCGTTATCTTGTTTATAAATATTCCCTTCCCTTTAATAACAACTTTGATGCCGCCCGCTTCCTCTACTCTTGTACCGCTCCAGAACACATGGTATAAACAATCTCTGCGGTTCCTCTCCTCTATCGTGAGAAACCCTTTGATGATGCCCTAATGAGGTTTAACCTCCTTGGTAGATAAGATGACATGTGTTTTTATTAAGAATAAGTAGAGAGTCTTTGTCACCTCTCTGGAGTACCCCTGGTAACAGGAGGATTGCTGGCTCAGACCCTTACTGGGCTAGCACGTGTTCAACTAGCTCCTGAGGTATACAGTGCGAGTTAAAAAAAAAAGAAACCGGACTTTGATAGCTTATAAATCCACAAATATACAAGTATATATCTTGATATTGGTATCCTGTTAAAGATTGGGGAATGTCCTTTAAAATGATATATCATACAGTCCGATCACTTCACGCTTCACCGAACGCGACCTAATTATCCAAAGGCATACAGAAACGACCGTGTCCAAGTTTGCAGTGTTCTTGTTTTGTGAATGGTTGCATTTGTTGTTTGATTGTCAAAGATAACTTCATCCTGCATGTCCTATTCAGGGGACCCTGCCTCCAAACAGTGTGGTTTCTGATGTGAGGACAGTGTGTGATCCCCTTCCACCCTGATAAACATGAAAACACAGGCAACCACCTGATATTTTGTTATGATTCACCAAGGGATATTCTTGAAATGTTCATTTGAAGAAAAAAACGTAAACAGACGCATTCATTCATGATAAACACAACAAAAAACCTAAGTCCCCCTAATCACAATTGCGTAAAAACGAAAAGGTTTTGAGCAAAATGACTTGGCAGGATTGTTCCTACACTTATTGACTAACTTCTCTGTGGAAAGACAACGGCAAACTTGGACACGGGTAGTTTTTGCATGACTTTGGATAATAAAGTCCTGCTCAATGATGCGTAAAGTGATCAAAATGTGTGATGCATCATTTTAAAGGCAATTTCCCAAGCTTTAACATGATATCAATATCAACATATATATGTTTGTAATTGGGGATTTATAAGCTATCAAAATCCGGTTTCGTTTTTTTTTTTTACTCGCACTGTATACTGATACTTTGTGAGAATTGTTTGACTCCAAGTTTGGAGTTTGAATAAAGACTTTGATATTTCTCCGGAATACTTGACTCCTTTGCTGTTTCATTTAATGTACCTCTCCTATCACCAAGCTTAGTTAAAATATCCGATCCCAACACAACACTATTAATATTTTGTCGCTCCACTTTGTTGATGACAAAAAAGATTTCCAGGTACACATGCTTGAAAGCAAATAATAAAAAAATCCACTTATACGATATATTACTGTTCATTCAAAATCATACACTTTGGAAATACAATGTGCAGCATTCCTGCGATCATTGGCTATTGAAATATCAGTTTGTTGATGCCCTTTGGTGATGACAGAAACGTAACTACAAATGAAGAGCTTAGTTATAAAAGGCGCTAAATCCATTTTCCCGAAAATTGAATTAACGGTATCAGTGCATTGATATGCTACGTAGCTATTTAGAAATCCAAAATTTATGACAAACTACACAATCATAATCAGAATATGGAACCTTTAATTTTCATGTTCCCATGTGCACAAACTTTGACAAAGAAACCTGTTTTTCTCTTAAGTTTAAAAAATGCATTTAGCGCCTTTTGGAATTAAGCTCTTCAAATAAACATGAGGGATTCCCAGGTACACATATTTGAGAGCAAATATATTATTGTACAATGTACTGTTCACTCAGAGTCATATATTTTGGAAATGCAATGTGCAGCATTCCTGCTATTGAACTAGCAGTTTGCCTCGCGGATATAATAAACTATATAGAAAAGAATCAAATGTTAACAATATCTTGCTTAGATAATTGAACCTTAGTTGAGTTCTAACACAGGCAACGAAACACAGCTGAAAAGGGTAGATTTAATCATGGAGAACGCTCCATTCCCTGAGACTCACAGGCAAGAAAATTGTAATTCTAATACTTACATGATTAAATGATAATTAGTGTTTCCTCCAAAAAGAATTGCTATGTCGTAAAGTGGATACCGACATTTTGTTGGAACTTTGGTCGAATCCATCAAAATAACATTATAACCAGACAAGAATCAATCATGCACGTGTAATCATTTGATTACTGAGCTGACATTTTTAAGGATCATAGTCATATGTAGGCCTATAATGCAAAAGTTCGGATTCAAAATTGATAATGTGAGAAGTATATTTAGATAATGCATCAATGATCTAAATAAGTAAGCTTTTTAAAGCTACATAATAATGGGATGTTTGTGTAAAATTTCTTTGCATTTCTCTATTTTAAAGGGGTAGTTTAGTTTTGGTAGAGAGGGCGCTGCACATCACAATTTTGTTGTGAGGTAATGAAAAACTGAGCGTCGAATGTGAGAGAACATGCAATTTTAATGGCAGAATAAACTTTATTTGGTCAAAATCGACCCAGAAACGGCTGAAATATCAATAAATATATCTGATCTTATAATTATTTGGGGCCCAAATAATTAGATGATTTTTTTCAAAAAATTTAAAAAATGCTTGCACTTTTTCAAAAAATATCAAAAGCGTTTTTTAAATAGTTGTTGATGATCTCTCTATTTAATCATTATTTCAATAAAACATCACATGCATCATTTTGTATGAAAAATGGTTGAAACCAATGACTTTTTAGAAAGCGCCCTTTTATGTTTTAATGGCTCTTTTTGAGTGATAACCGGCTTTTTACTTAGTCGTTTGTAATTTTGTATACCTTTCGAGCATGGTAGAGATATAACTGTTAGTTTATAATGTTACTGTCCAGGTTTGGTTACTAAAGTTCAGCCTTACCATAACTGTACTACCCCTTTAACTGTTCATCTGAGATTTACAGCCATGGGAAAATTATTCGACCAAGCACTTTTTGATGAATTTGTTCAAAGTTTTACGCTGTTTTGTCCATTTTATAATATTTTAAAGACAAAATAGTTCATGACATACCCAAAGGGGTATAGTCAATGGTTTTAGTGATACCTACCACATATTGTCTGCCTTCAATTTGATAAGAAACATGAATTTTATACAAATTGTATGTATGGGTTTTGTCCATTCCTTCCATGTACATTAAGGGTATGGGTTTTATATACATTTGTTAATACAAAGTGCAAAATGTGTTGGTTTTTTTTCCCTGTAAGTTGTGCTTATATCATAGACAGGTCTCCCAGTTCCTAGTGTAACGTGTCTTAGCACTTTGATTCATGGTGATAGTTGCCAAGTGGCATAAAACTCTGTTGGAGAAGCAAATAATATTTGCTTGCTGACTGCCTGTGCTTTAGCAGTATACCAGGATAGAGGCCATCTTCACCTGGTCTTACTTCTTCAATAAGAGCGATTGACTGTCATTTGGCAACTATAATCAATAATCAATTTACTCATAAATAAGCCCTACAAAGAATCGAAAGACATTTCAATAATATAGGCACTACTTGCAGAAAAAATCTTTAAATGTTCCACTATGCATTGAAAACTTGTGTATAAAACCCATACCTTTTTATGGTAAGAATTCATGCCAATATTCATGAAATGCTTGTTTTCTTCAAATTCAAGACATAAAATATGTTGTAGGCATTCCTATTCCCATTGACTATACCCCTTTTGATATTTTATGAAATTTTGTTTCTTTAAAATGTAATTAAAGTGACAAAATAGTGTAAAACATCTCTAAAAATGAGCAAAAAGTGCTCGGTTTAATAGTTTTTTTTCCAAGGTTTTATTCCACTGACCATGTACAAATATGGAACTCATATTACAACACCAGATTTTGGACAGGGTTACATGCTTATACAACTTGTATCTGTCAAAGTGGAAAATTGATCAACAGTTATGAGTGGGTCTATACAATTATGTTGAATGAAATAGGATATATAAGCCTAACATATTCATTTATATTGTGCCTTTTCAATAGTGTTACAAAGCGCGTCGCATACAAACAATAGAATCATTGCAATAACAAAATACCCTACAAAAAATAGTTACAAAGTATTTAAAATAAACATCAATTAAAAAAGAAATCACCAAGATAGCAGCGTACCTTACTCAAAATATGATCTAAAATAAACAGGACTTCAACATTTGAGAGAGAATGTTGAGAATTTATGGGCAAGTTTTTTGTTTATACTTTGTGGCCGAGACAGATAGTGTTCGATCATCTAAGGGTGTATGAAGTAGGACATAAAGATCCTGAACAAAACCGAATATATCATGTATCTAACAAAAAATGTTTATTATTAATATTGTGATCAGCCATTAAAACAGAACATGTATCATCAACCTTAAAAGTATCATAATTGGCTCTGAGAAAACAATTTTAAGGGGTAGTACAGTTTTGGTAAGGCTGAACTTTAGTTACCCAAACCTGCTAATTAACATTACAAACTGATAGTTATAACTCCACCATGCTCGAAAGGTATACAAAATTACAAACAGCTAAGTAAAATGCATGTTATCATTTAAAAAGAGCCATTAAAACATAAGAGGGCGCTCTCTAAAAAAAGTATTGGCTTCAACCATTTATCATACAAAATTATCCATGTGATGTTTTGTTGAAATAATGATGAAATAGAGAAATCATCAAGAACTATTTATAAACAACTTATGAACAATTTTGAAAAAGTGTAAGCATTTTTTTTTTTTTGGGGGGGGGGGAAATCATCATATAAATAAGGGCCCAAATGTATTGATATTTCAGCCATATCTTAACTAATTTTGACCAAATAAAGTTTATTCTGCCATTAAAATTGCATGTCCTTTTAAATTCGACACTCAGTTTTTCATTACCTCACAATAAAAATGTGTTGTGCAGCGCCCCCTCTACCAAAACTGAACTACCCCTTTAAGGAAACATACAGACCAAATCGCCACCTATTCCATTCAGTATATTACTAGTTATTTATAGTTTATTAGTCATAACCGCTTCAAAACGGCACTTGTACATAATATGTATTCAATATTAAGCTAAGTACTATTCATTTTCCAATATTAAGCATGCAAAACTGAAGTTTAACTGAAGTAAATCATACTAAGACTTGTGTATAAAATATTGTTGTTGCAGATAATTGTAATACTTTGTTTGCGTTGGTCAAAATATTTTTAAAGGAAATATGTTAGAATGTAAACCAAAGATAAATTAAACTGTCCAGAAATATACTAAATAAATGTAAATGAGCAAAGAAAAATTGGCCTCGTCGGTAATCGAATTCATGCTCCTTGACCAGAGAGCTACCTCTCTCACCTCCCCTTAGGATAGTTCACTTTCAACTTCCTGCTTCAACGTGAATACCATTAAAATTATTCAGTGGCGTAGCGAGGGTCAACGGATTGGGGGGCACAACTGCGAGGGAGCGGAGCGACCAAGCCCGAGGGCGCGTAGCGCCCGAGGGGGGGGGGGGGGGGTGTGGGAGGGGGGTGTCCCCCCTCCCACGGTAGTGAGCTTTTGCACATTTTCACTTGAAATAATGCAATCTGGTGCATACCTTGGAAGGAAATTTGATAATACTGAATTAAAGAATTCAGGACTTAAATCATCTCCCTCATGATAAAGTATACACACACAATCGAACCTACGTGTACACACACACCAGACTCAAATACGCTCACGTCGTATGCTTATCTACACTTATTTGGGGGAGGGTGTGGGAGGGGGGCCTACCCCCTCCCACGTGGAGACATTTTTGAAATTGGTGTTCAAAATATTACTGTAGAAGTATGGTCATTATTGTCTTTATCATTGTCTTAATCATGGGTGTTACAAGACATTGCGAGGAAGCGAAGCGACGATTGGGGGAGGGTGTGGGAGGGGGTGTCCCCCTCCCACAGTAGGGAGCTTTTGTATTTTGGGGCGTGTAATTGTGCGATTTGGTGCACACCTATAAGGGAGGGGGACAATCTCCTCCATGCACTTTCTAATGTGGGGGGACATGATATTCCAATTTGATTTACGTTCAGCGCATATGGACCGAATTTACTGAAAGATATATTATTTTTAATTATTTTATTTTCTGTGACGGTGTGCTATAGATGAGGGTTTAATCAATTTCATTTGAGGTGTGCGTTGGAGAAATTACACTGCCCAACACAGTTTGAAAGGTGAGTTTCCGCAACCGAAATGAAACTTGCAATATGAGAAACCGTATGCGCGCGAAGCGCGCTGAAAATATTTTCAAAAAAACCCCAGCTATTTTGAAGATTAATTATTGATAAATGTGTCTTTCCCCTCTTTGCATTATATCACTCGATTTTTCCTTCCTCATTTTCGGAATTATTGGGGGGGCGAAATGATATGCTCGGGTCCCTTGAATTAGTTTCAGTAGGCCTATGCTCAACTGATGCAGATATCGGCTCAGGAGAAGATGACTGGTGCTCCTTCAATCATGATCATCAACAATATGCCTAGATATGCATCATGAATTAATGGAACGGGTGCATTTGGAGTGAAGAAATTAGTAAAGGAAGTTTGTCTTTACCTAGTCAGTTAGGAATACGTAGTGCAGCTATGCGCCTTTATAGCCTGCGTGAAGGCGTCAATCCTAAAAACCTAAAAACCTAAAATCCTAAAAACCATGAACGATTTACCATGCGCTAGGAAGTTTGTTAGGTCTATACGCGCTCTATATGACTGTCTTCTGAAATGCTGTTCGCGCACGGGACTGAAAATTTACATAAGGCGCTATATTGGAAGGATTCTTCAAACTGATATAGGTGCGCTATTGCTAGTACTAGGGAACGACTGTTATCTTCTTCTTTATTATCGTTGATAACATGATTATCATAACACATTAAATAAAACATGATAATAATGAATGATATAGACATATTTGGCTTATTGTCGGTTCGTCATTTTTTTTTTTTTTTGCCAAACGATTGGGGGGGGGGGGGCACGTGCCCCCCCCCCCCCCGTGCCCCCTGTAGCTACGCCACTGATATACAAATATTAGTTGTGGGTGGTGGTACCGTTTAAGGTATTGCGCATCAAAAGTTACATCAGCTTCTATGACCAAGAGATACATTATGTACAAATTTGATAGAAATTTCAGTAAATTGTAAACTTTGTTACAAAATACTTTTGATATCAAGGCAATCAAACAACGGAATCACTTACCACAGTCGGTCTTAGCGTGAGCCACCTCGGGGGTAGTTAGAACGGAGATCCAAGACCCAGACCTAGCGTGTGTTTGCGCCAGAATCCTGAGTAGAAATGGTGACGGGTGCGGTCTTGGTTAAAATCGAGACAACCTTGCTTTAGTAAACACTGTCACATTGCGCTACAGCAGAACAAATCAAGGGCGTGAAGCAGACCTCGATGGGGCGATTTGGGACCGTGCCAATTTATATGATAAAGTATCGAAGCTGCACTGTCGTCGCATTGATATTAATTTTATTTTCTTGTTTGTACATTTTTCCCCCTTTCGTTATGTGTACTTATACACTGTATTTTGTTTATTTTGATTCGGGATTTTATAGTAAACACTTGAGCCAATCATGGTGTAGCCAGGGGAAGGGGTCATGGGGGGGGGGGGGGGGTCATGCCCCCCCCCCCCCCCCCCCCCCCCCCCCCCCACACACACACACACTGATTTTTGCTAAAACGAAGAAGAAAAAACAACGATGTGAAAGTCCTGTAAATAAAATTATGTACATAGAGGGTGCTCGCCAAAATTATGCGTGCCTTGGACTATAGGGTATGCAATGTGGACACTATTCCCATACTAATACCATGTGAAT
>JBAMJV010013821.1:0-31432 GCA_037951105.1 Echinarachnius parma | reverse complement strand
TAAATATTTTTTATACAACTTATATTTCTTATTGCACATTTTACGTAATCTAGTAAACCATGGTTTATCTCTTCTTTTCTTTTTAAATTTAATGGAACGTAAAGGAAAACATTTATTATATAGCTGCATAAATTGATACAAAAAAATATTATAACTCACATTTGGATCTTCATTATCTACTCTCCAATTAACATCATTCAAAAGATTTATAAATTTTCTAATGTTTATTTCGTTGATATCACGTTTCATCATTGTCTGTGATTTCTTTAATTTTATCTGAGAGTATTAATTGCAAAATAGATAACTATGAATATTGCTATACATGTATAAAATATAATATCTGGATTCTCTCATTGGGGCAAGAAAGTGGAAAAAGCTTCTTTACAGAGTGTTTAGGTCCGACAGAGAGGTGATGAGTTTCTTCATGTCTTTTCCGCGACAAGCCAGACATCATATGCGCATGCGCATATCGTCTCAGAGGCATGCAATCTGTTTTGCATTGGTATAGTACTGCGTACACATGCTGGGTACAGTCGAGTTCTGTCTCACATATCACGGGCATGCAGCTCAGACAATCGTCGGGAGGGGAATTTGCATACACCAAATACAAAGTAGCGGAGTATTGTAGTCCGGCATCTGTGCATTGTCAACGCACAACCTACTACACACATTCGTGTGGTTATACATGTCCGTAGGCCTATGCATGACTGACTGATCGGTGTTTCTTCAATACGTACAAGACTATCATTGATTATCTTCTTGTGGGAACATTATTTTGTATTAAGATAGTTATATGGTGTTCATTGTTTTCAATAGTCAAATGCAGTATTTGGTCGGTAGCGAACATGGGTGCGGAAACTCGACGTACCAATGGCAATTACACGCGTACTACTGCAATGCATGCGTTACTGACTGACGTGACGATCGGTGCATGTTTGTTTCTTATACCGAGTGTTGTTTCAACACCCGGCATTCGCAAAATTCGAAGGAAAAAATTGGGGCTACCAAAATATGTTGTTCACTTGCACTTGAAATATTTAGAAAGGCTTTTTTATATACAGGAATAACTTTTGCTATTTTTAACTTATCCGGAAAAATACCTTTATTCATAGAATCATTAAAAATACGACACAACGGATAACATATAATATGAACAACCCTTTTAACGACAACAATGTCAATTTCATCATAACCAGTGCTTGATTTACTTTTCAGGTCACAAACAATATCTATAATTTCTTTAGTTGTAATAGGGTTAAAAAAGGCAGTTACACTATTCTTTTCTAAATATTGGATATGGTTATTATTTCCAATAAAAGTATTTTGAACATTATTTCTCAAAGAAGCACCTATATTGACAAAATAATTGTTAAACTCTTGAGCAATGCATAAATCATCAGTGACGCTTTCATTATCTACTTGAATGTGCTTAATATTTGTATCGCGAGTCTGACATGAATTTCCTATAGCTGTATTGATTACCTTCCATGTTTCTTTCATGTCATATTGCACATTTTGAAATTTGCTTTTAAAAAATTCATATTTGACACGTTTTAATTCATGGTTCAACTTATTTCTATACATCTTATATACCTTTTTTCTATAGTCAGTTGGATTTTGTAAATATTTTTTATACAACTTATATTTCTTATTGCAATAGTCAAATGCAGTATTTGGTCGGTAGCGAACATGGGTGTGGAAACTCGACGTACCAATGGCAATTACACGCGTACTACTGCAATGCATGCGTTACTGACTGACGTGACGATCGGTGCATGTTTGTTTCTTATACCGAGTGTTGTTTCAACACCCGGCATTCGCAAAATTCGAAGGAAAAAATTGGGGCTACCAAAATATGTTGTTCACTTGCACTTGAAATATTTAGAAAGGCTTTTTGCAATTGTCTATTCGAAGTACATAAGTATTTATTTTTGTGTTGAAGTATAAAAAGCTGTACTTTTGAGTTTTGTATGAAAAATTTGTAAACTAGAAGTGCAAGAATTAGGGTTATTTCCCTTGCCAATTCGTACGGGATTCGTACCAGTATTGCAATTAAAATGATTTTCTAAAAATAGTCATGCATAATTTTCAAAGCCAAGACCGAAGAATTTGTCGAAATTTTTGAGACCAAGTCCAGGTCCAGTCCTAAATTTTCGCGGCCGTGGCCAAGATTTAATTGGATGAGAATCCTGTAAGCGGGGGGAGGGGGGGTAGTCGAAGAAAAATTTTAGAAGCCGAAACCGAGACCAGGTCTGGTCCCAAATATTCGAGACCGAGACCAAGACCCATTGGTTGAGAATCCTGTAAGCGGGGGGGGGGGGGGGGGGGGGGGGGGGATGATGGTAGTCGGAGAGAATTTTAGAAGCCGAAACCGAGAATTTTCGACATTTTCGAGACCGAGACCAAGACCCATTGGTTCATTCAGAATCCTGTAAACGGGGGCGGGGGGGGGGGGGGGAGAGAGGTGGTAGTCTTAGAAAATTTTCCAAGCCGACACCAACATTTGTTTGACATTTTCGAGGACGAGACCACGGTTCTTCGCACTTTTCGAGGCCGCCGAGACCATCGATAATGACGGTCGAGACTGCTAAAACAAAATTCTGTCAGCGGCGGGGTGGGGGGGGGGGGGGGGGGGGGGTAGTCGTAGAAATGTTTCGAAGCCGAGACCAAGTACCTTCAACATTTTTGAGACCAAGACCACGAATTTTCGAGATTGGGACCAAGACCCAGTGGTTGAGAATTCGGTAAGCTGAAGGGGGGGGGGGAGGGGGGGTGTAGTCGTAGAAAATTGTTGAAGCCAAGACCAAAAACTTCCGACATTTTCGAGGTCGAGACCACGGTTTTTCGACATTTTTGAGGCAGAGACCGGGTTTTTTTGACATTTTCGAGGCCGAGACCGCGTTTTTTGGAACTTCTCGAGGCCGAGACCATAAAAAATGACGGTAGAGACCGTTAAAATTTGGTCTCGAGACCAGTTCAAATTTGAAAAGGGGTGGGGGTCCAAAACAGTCATTTTTTGGTCAAAGGGGGGGGGGGGTTTGAACCCCCCAACCCCCTCCCCCCCCCCCCCCCGGGTACGCCTATGACTACTACTACTACTACTACTACTACTACTACTACTACTACTATCCCCTTGTTCACACACACAATTTTCAGCCCTTAATCATGACTAAAGAATCAGCAGCTGACTATAGAATCAGCTTCCCGTTAAAAATTCGTGTGTCTGAACGCTTACTAACGAAACGACGTATCGCTAGAGATGACTAGCGATACGCTGGTTTTATCATCGTTTCGTACGAGAGCTGACTATAGAATCAGCCCGAATTTGTGTGTGAACGTCCGTAGCTCGCTTTAGTGATGTTTAAATCGAATCGTCACTAACTGGGCGTGGCTTAAAGCGAACGTTCGCGCGCACAGGGAGAACTGACCTCTCATTTCGGCAGACGGAAAAAAGGACAACACACTGCGCAGTAGCTAACTGCGCACCCATACGATGTTTGGGGGAGTTCGGCACCACCTGTGAACCAGCTGTTGTCCGATATGCTCTGTGTGTGTGTGAACAACGACCAGGTTTGATTTAATCATCTCTAGCGATACGTCGTATCGCTAGTGATGATTATATAGAGATGATTAAGGGCTGACATTGTTTGTGTGTGAACACGGGGTATTACTACTACTTCTACTACTATTACTACTGGGCAATTCCACGCCAAATGAGCCAAAAGTGGAAAAATCAAATGAGGATTATTTTTGATCTTGTTTAATTTTTGTGGATTATTTTTTCATAAATCATGATCACATAATGATATCTTTCAGTTTACATGATTAAAAAAAATATTTGGCGTCTCCTGATAGGAGAAACAGACACCATACATGAACTCATACACATGGGACTACACAGTGCCTATTTCTAGATTTTCTTCATTTTTTGCATTCCTTTCTATTATTGTTCTGTTTTAAGGTACCAAATTGGATCATTGGATATCACAATATGTGTTCACATTAAAATTTCAGTTTTTTGAGAGCCCTAAAGTATATTTTTAATGAATCAAAAACTCTGTCCTTCCGTTAAAATCCTTCCGTTACCAAACAGTGAAGCAATTAACTTCTTGTAATTAATATACCAATAGACATATTTTTTTCAAATAAATGTTGTAATACTCTTTGAACATTAGGAAATGGACTATGAGCCAATATAACATGATGGCAGTTGAAACTTCACAGAGATTGGATCATAACTAAAGAACTTGAAAATCCATGTCCATTTTGCCGTCCTTCCGTTACCGGCCTCATTAGTGTCCATATTTAATAAACGTAATGTAAAAAAAAAAAAAGAAAAAAAAAGGAAATCAAAGGTGTCCCACCAAGAGTTTCAGAAATGTTATTTACAATGATGAATCATAAGCAGGATCCTGGAATTATTTGATTAAATTTCAAAAATTGCGTCTGAATGTCCTTCCGTTACCGTGGAATTGCCCTACTGCTACTACTACTACTACTACTACTTAACAATAATAATACTTATATAGCTACTACTTTATCATGTTTACTGTTTTGTTTTACCCTAGAACCTTAACTGTACACTATTTGTGTACTTGTCCAATAGGTCCAGTACCCACTAAACCCATCACTATACTCACACTGCCCCGGGCGCGTCTTTTTTTCCCGTAACCTTAATGCGTCGCTGTTCCTCAAAAACTCGTAAAAGCGCGCTGGTAAGCCAAGACTATCCCCCGCTGCTATTATGCATCAAAATCTGCGGCTCTGCGACATCGAACTAGATAAGACAAGTCCAAGGGCAAGGGTGACCATTATTTAATTAGTGTCCGATCTCGACCGATCTCGGACTACGACCACGATAATGAGACTAGGAACATTATGATTCATCTAGGCGTATAACTATCACACTCACAGTGATCCTGGTTGTGTGCAGCCCACGATTTTATTGAGAAAATAGCTAGGCTTGCGTGTAAATCAACACCGCGAGCTAGTCTTGGCTTTCCAGCGCGCTTTCACGAGTTGCGACGCATTAAGGTTACGGAAAAAAAAGACGCGCCCCGGCCCCGCCCCCTTGCTCATTGCCTGCATGCTGCCCACTGTTATGATGATTCTGTATACTGTACGTATGTTTAGTGACTGGTGCTGAACTTGACGAAATGCTGACTAAACTGTTAATAGTACACTGATAAACTCCTATAACTTATTTAACTAACAATGTTTTACCTTAACAATAATTGTTTCCATATAAGCATAGAACAGAGAATCCATTACTTACCAAATGTTTTTTTTTTACACTTGTACATATACAAAAAATAAAGAGTTTCAAAAAATACAACATTCAACATATCTCACTAAAAGATCTGGTGACGGGTAATTTGCTAGTGAATATTATAAAGGAAACTGTTCAACCAGGAATTTGAATAGGTAGGATAAAATGGGTAACAATTAAAGTAAACGTGTTTTAATCATAAACCTGGTGTGCAGTAAGGTTCAATACAAAAGGTTGTAACACTAACCAATATTATCTAATGAAGAGGTAAGTAGAAAGGTGTTTGCAAAGGGGCGGGCTAGTGTATATATACAATACATCCACAGAAACCTGATGAAACGTATACAGCAGGGAATAAGTTTATTACAAACAAAAATGGATGACATGCATGTTACCGACACCTAGTACATTACATGTATGTGTAAAATTAATGGTATGGTAAACCCTACTTAGTAATCAGTACCTGCCAACAAACTCTTTATTTTATCTTCTAAAGATGTCAACGAATGTGACATGAATCCTGCGTGGCTAACGCGGAGTGTAGCAATACAAATGGCTATACACCTGTGCCTGTGCGACGGGCTTCTCCGGGAGTGGGTTCACTGATTTGCACTGGTGAGTTTGATTAAAACTTTACTTTATTTCAAAGATTCATTGACATTTAATAAATGAGTACTTTATACTACACAATATTCATATTGTATCAGTTATCTTATTAGTATTTTATTGTTCGCTTGTTAAAGATTAAAAAATCGTCTTGATTAAAGGGATAGTTGAGTTTTGGTATAGAGAGTTCAGTTTTGGTCAAACTGAATTTTATTAACAAAATCTTGCACCAATACATTTCAAACTTTTAGTTATAACTCCACTATGCTCGAAAGGTATACAAAACTTCAAACGACTGAGTAAAAAGCCTATTATCATTTATGAAGAGCCGTGGACAACTTTAAAGGGCGCTCTTTAAAAACTGATTGGTTTCAACCATTTGTAATACAAATTGTGCATTTGATGTTTGTTTAGAATAATGATTAAATAGAGAGGTCATCAACAACTATTTAAAAACATCTTTTGTACATTTTTGAAAAGTGTAAACATTTGCTATTTTCATTCAACGGCTGGTAAAAATAATTGCGGCCCCACAATAATTACAAATGATTATATTTATGGATATTTCAGCGTCTCTGAACCGATTTTTTATCAAATAAAGTTTACTCTGTAATTAAAATTGACACTCAGTTTTGTATTACCTGACAAAACAATTATTTTGTGCAGGCGCCCTCTATATCAAAACTCAACTATCCCTTTAACCTCATAAACCTAATGCATTTTTTCAGATACAGATCTACAAAATATTGCAAGCTTAACACATGCAGAGTATCAATGTAAACTTATCAAGACACTACTTGATGAATACTGATTCTTGTTATTCTTTCCACTCACAGATGTAAACGAGTGTGTAGACCCGTCAGTGTGCGTTGCCAATGCAAGCCTGCTCCAACACGGAGGGAACGTACTACTGTCAGTGCAACAGCGGGTATACCGGGACAGCCTACTCAGGGGGCAATGCTCAGGTGTGTTTATAATGAATATTATAAAGGAAACAGTTCAACCAGGGAATTCGAATATGTAGGATGAAATGGGTAACAAAGTAAACGTGTTTTAATCATAAACCTGGTGGGCCGTTAAATCAGTACAGTATAAGCTTCAATACAAAAGGTTGTAACACTAACCAATATTATCTAATAAGAGGTAAAGTAGAAAGGTGTTTGCAAAGGGGCGGGCTAGTGGTATATTACACAATACATCCACAGAACCTGATGAAACGTATACAGCAGGAAGAAATTGACTTTAATAAATGAAATGGATGACATGCATGTTAAGCTTCTAAGTACATATGTCACCTAGTCACATCTATGTGTAAAACTAATGACATAGTAGACACTACTTTAGTAATAAATGACTTGCAAAAAAACTCTTTATTTTATCTTCTAAAGATGTCAACGAATGTGACACGAACCCCTGCGTGGATAACGCGGAGTGTAGCAATACGAATGGCTCATATTCTGTGCCTGTGCGACAGGCTTCTCCGGGAGTGGATTAACTGTTTGCACTGGTGAGTTTGATTAAACTTTACTCATTCTAAAAGATTCATTGACATTTCATAAATGGGCACTTTATTCTACACAATATTCGTATCGTATCAGTTATCTTTATCAGTATTTGTTCGCTTGTTAAAGTTAAAAATCGTCTTGATTAAAGGGATAGTTGGATTTTGGTATAGAGAGTACAGTTTTGGTCAAACTGAATGTTAGTAACCAAATCTTGCACCATTACATTTAAAACTTATAGTTATAACTCCTCGGACACTGAGTGTTACACTTCGGCAGAGCAACGTGTAAAAGCATGGAGGGATAATAGGGGGGAGGTAGTGGAAGCACCCTTTTTTCTTTATTTGATCAGAAAGTAAGTTTTCTAATGTTTTCGAAAATATTAGGAGGGAGGGGGCCATATGCCCCCCCCCCCCCGTAAATATGATACCGCCTTGGCGTGTGCCCCATCCAAAGTTCCCTCTCTTATGATAATTTTGATACCTTATTTAATTTCGTGTATAAGGGTGATAAGCGTGAGGGATAATAGGGAGAGTAGTGGAGTCACCCTTTTTCTTTATTTGTCAGAATATACGTTTTCTAATGTTTTCGAAAAATATTCGGGAGGGAGGGGCCACATGCCCCCCGCCCCCTCTCCCCCTCCCCCCCTCCCCCGTAGATACGATACCGCCTTTGCCGTGTCCCCCGTCCAAAGTTCCCTCTCTTATGATCATTTTGATTCCTTATTAGTTTATATGAATAGCGACCTCATTCTGTAATATGAATATAGAACTTCTTCCGTATTTAAATAGCGACCTTCATTCCGTATTATGAATAGCGACCCTACTTTCGATTATGAGTAGCGACCCTCTTCTCATATTATGAATAGCGACCCTCATTATTATTACGGTACATCTGAATTTAGAACACTGCTGACAAAGTGCATATGCCCACTATTATAATAAAAAATGTCAATGCTATCCTTAATGCAGACATAGACAAATCCCCACATAAAACGGCTTATGCCAAAGGGTGGGTAGCGTCGCGTTGACTGGAACGCGACCATTCGTCCAAGCCCCCCCCCCCCCCCCCCCCCGGGTTTAGAGAGGCTAACAGTCATATGTGTACAATGCTGTGTACATCAAAGACGCGTTCGTAACTTGCGCCATTTCGATCTCTGAGTTTTCGTTTCGCCATCGAGACGAAACACGTGTTATCCTATGGGAGACCGAATTTTCCACAAGATAGGATTTTATAGCACATGGTTGATTTATTCAACCGATGCCTCATACGGCGTGCGTGCTTCGGATGTTGTACTGTAGTCGATATATGAATCCTTATTACTGTGTTTGTAAATGTATATATACGTTATATTATGATGTTCGATTCTCACGCAGTAGTTTACCGTGTAACCGCGCATTCCAGGAAATGGGTTAGTACAACCGCCTTGTTAATGTTGTATCCTAATAAAGCTCAGTTGCGAGTCATGTGTGTTTGATTGTGTCCCTGAAAGTATATAAAAACTTATAAAGGGCCTATTTGATCAAAATACACATTTACTAAAGAGTCTACATCTAAGGCTTGGAATAGTTTACCTTCGGAATTAATTAATTTGAGTCTGCTCCGTAGGCGTACGCAGAGGAGGGGGTTTGGGGGGTTAACCCCCCCCCCCCCCCCCCCCCCCCCCTTGACCAAAAAATAACTGTTTTGGGGTTTGAACCCCCTTTATACAACTTGTAGCTGGTCTCGAGACCACATTTAAGCGGCCTCGACCATCATTACCCATGGTCTCGGCCTCGTAAAATTGTGAATAACCCTGGTTGTTGGTCTCGGTTACGAAAATGTTCAATGGACACCACCCCCCCCCCCCCCCCCTCCCGGCCCCCCGCCTGCTTACAGGATTCTAGAAAAAATGTCTTAGTCTCTGCCTCGAAAATGTGTGACTGGTCCTGGTCTCGACCTTGAAAATTGTAAATGAACTTGGTCTCGGCTTCAAAAATTGTCTACGGCCACTCCCCCCCCCCCCTGCTTACAGAAATTTGTCAGACGACATACCCCCCCCCCCCCCCTTTAAAAAATCCTGGGTACGCCACTGGTCTGATCATCATCATTCAGGTTTGTGTCATTTCAAGTTTCGATTATACTCAAATTAATTAAATCCGAAGGTTAACTATTCCAAGGCCTAGAAGGTTACTCCTGGGCAAATTGAGTACACAAGATGTGACGTCATACAAATCTATTTTTTTAATTTTCAAATTTGAACTTTATTTACCGAAAGAGCATACACAATTATCTCCAAATACCAAAAATCAATTAAATATGTTAAGATTTGGCTGAGATGTGCCTATCCGAAATATTTTGTTGTCAATGGGAAAACCGGGGGGGGGGGGGGCTTTGGACGAATGGTCGCGTTCCAGTCAACGCGACGCGACGCGACGCTACCCATCCTTTCGGCATAAGCCAAATAAAACAAATCCAATGGTATGTATCATGTAGACATAGACGAGTGCGTACAGGGCACGGATGACTGTGGTGACAATAGCATATGCTCAAATGAAGTAGGAGGTTTCATCTGCACATGCGCGAGTGGCTACACAAACACATCATCGGATGGAAAAACGTGTATTGGTAAGAATCAATGAATGTTTTTTCTTACATGTTATAATTTACTTTTACAAACACAACAGCAAATAGAAAAAACGATAATTCATGAATGTTTTATTTTTTAAAACAATTTCTTTACTTGTATGGTCAGCATTTATCACGGAATTCTCTTTTTAGGTCATGTCGATTGTAATACTAGAAGTGAATAATACGAAACGTTTCGATGGTGCAGATAAGCACATGTTTTGTGAACAGCATTTATAAACTAAATTGAAGAAAAAGACGCTATGTGCAAAAACAGCATCACTTTGGTTGACCCTTCTCAGTTGTTCTTAAAATGATGCCTTACATGTTGGATAAGTGACAGGTTTATATAACTCCTGACTAGCACGAACATGAAAAAGGGTGGCAGAGTAAGGCAGAGTAAGGAAGGGAGGCACAGCCCCAGGAAAGATTATACATATATTTTAATGTATAACATTACGTCCAATATAATATGATGATCAAATTATACATGCGACATTATGTAGTTACAGAATTTCGCTAGATTTGATAAGACACGTTTCTTTTCACAGTTAAAGAGTTGGTTCATTTTTAAAGTGTTTGGATTTTTCCAATAATATTTTTTAACAAATTTCTTTCGTTGATTTTCAAAACATTTACACTGAAATAGGTAATGAAATTCATCACCAATTTTATTTTCATTACAAAGAGTGCAATATCTTTCATTTCTTGGGATATGACCATATCTTCCCATTACTATAGGCAATTTATGGTTAATGCATCTAAATTTACAAAATGATTTAATCTCAGAACTTCGCAATAAATTAAGATATTTTTCAAAGTGATGAGAGTGCTTATAAATTCTATAATTAATACATTGATAATTTCCTTCAATATCACCATGCCATTCTTGTTTACCAGTGTCATTCAATTTGGCGCTTATCAGACTTTTGAAAGCAAATAAACTGATATTTGATGCCTGATTATCCCAAATTTCTGTGAGTCCCAAGTTATCAAGTAAATTCTTTATTTTGCCAATCCATGACAATTCATTTTCTTGTTTAAAAAACAGTGCATATTGACAATTATACAAAACATTTGATATCTTCGATTCCTTACTATTCACGAGTCGATACCAAAATGATAGCATCCGGAGAGCAACTATCTTTTCAAGTTTATTTTTACCTAATTCACCATATATCACGCAATTTGGTGTCCTCTTATTTAGACAAAGGAGTCCTTTACAAAATTTCAAAAAAAAAGTTTCAAGATTTAACGAAAATGTTTTACTCTTCATAGAATATAGTGTTCTTCTAGCCTGAGAAACTTGTTTATTCATTGCCTTCTTAAAATTGTTATTATAAATAAAAGTAGTTCCCAAGTATACATAATCATCACATACACACATTTCATTTCCTCCAAATGAGAAGGAAGGTACCCTTCTCACTTTCCCTCGGGAAAATACCACAATTTTTGTTTTGGTAGTATTTACAGTAAGGTGCCATGTTTGGCAATAATCAAACAAAGCATTAAGAGCTAATTGCAATTCTTCTGCATTTTCAGCAAAGACGATCGTGTCGTCTGCATAAAGAAGCGTGAATAAATTACAAAACATATCGACCTCACTATCGAGGTAAGTTTCATTAATAGCGGATGAGATAGAGCTGAGACCAGGGTATCTTTGTTTCAAAAAAGATGTAAAGTCATTCAAATATAACGCAAATAATATAGGAGACAAATTTTCTCCTTGTTTAACACCAATATTACTTCGAAAAAAAATCTGATTTATTATTATCGTATGAGATGCAGGCCTTCGATTTATCATAAATCTCATTAACTACTCTAAGTAATTTTCGATGGGAGTATTTTCAAATCTGTGTGACGTCATCAAAATACTGTTCTCTGATTGGACAAGGCAAATATTCATTGTAACACATAGACAGGTTCAGATTACACTGATTAGTGCAACTTATAAGGGGTTTCTGGACCTAAGAAACACAGTTGGAGCATTTTCAAATTTCTCTGACGTCATCAAAATACTGTTTTCTGATTGGACAAGGCAAATATTCATTGTTACACATAGACAGATTCATATTACACTGATTAGTGCAACTTATAAGGGGTTTCTGGACCTAAGAAACACAGTTGGAGCATTTTCAAATTTCTCTGACGTCATCAAAATTCTGTTTTCTGATTGGACAAGGCAAATACTCATTGTAACACAAAGACAGATTCATATTACACTGATTAGTTGAACTTATAAGGGGTTTCTGTACCTAAGAAACACAATTGGAGCATTTACAAATTTATCTGACGTCATCAAAATACTGTTTTCTGATTGGACAAGGCAAATATTCATTGTAACACATAGACAGATTCATATTACACTGATTTGTGGAACTTATAAGGGGTTTCTGGACCTAAGAAACACAATTGGAGCATTTACAAATTTCTTTGACGTCATCAAAATACTGTTTTCTGATTGGACAAGGGATATATTCATTGTAACGTATAGACAGATTTAAATTACACTGATTAGTGGAACTTATAATAATAATAATAATTATTATTATTAACATATAAGGGGTTTCTGGACCTAAGAAACACAGTTGGAGCATTTCCAAATGTCTATGACGTCATTAAAATACTGTTTGTTTTTTCTCTCTCCCCCTCTCTCCCCTCACTCTTTCTCCACCTCTTTCTATCTTTCGCTATCTCTCTCCCCCGCCATCTTGAATTTCGCTTTCTGTGATTTTCTTTCCATTTTTGAGCTCTCTTCTACCATTGACTACTTTCATACAATCCATATGCTTGTCCCATCATCTTAGACAAAATGTCAGAGGACTTCTTATAGATGCTACTTGTGTCAACAAAGAAAAATGCGTACAACTGTATCTTATGTAGTTTGCCTATGTATGAGCCATTGAAGTACTAACGTGATATACTTCAATGGTATGATCCCAACGAACGTGTTTACGCCCTCAACGTTCGTTGGTATGAGCGCACGGCGCGCTCTTTCGCAAAAAAGGGCGATTCGGCAAAAAAGAAGGCGAACATGTGGTTGGAAAAACCGCTTCTTACTCATAAGGTGGCATATGGTGGCAGACAAATTTGGTATCAAAGTAAAGCATACATTGTAAGGAAGGCAATCATGATATTTTTAGCGCAGCAATCGACAGCAATGTTGACCATTTTTGCGCATGAAAAAAAAAAAAAAAAAAAATCGATTTTCTCCCATTATTTGTTTGATTCTACTAAACCATAAATTCCGACATAACTAATAGTTCGGCTTTAAAATGTATGATTACTTAGAATAACTATTATAAACAAGCATTTCAAATTTTAAGTCGATTAAGCAAGCCGTTTGGCAAATATCATGAAAAAACCGCAATATTGCATTTAACACAATGTGTTCCCTAAAATCAACATTTCTGGACTTGACCCACTTAAAATAAATACGAGAAGAAATATTGTTCGGAGATGTTCTACAGGTTATAATCTTTGCTTAAAACATGAAAAAAAGCAATTTCATTTCCATGACCAAGTCACTATTTTGGCGCACTTTTGCTCACACCTGGCCCACTGTGCGACGTCCCTCAGTTTGAAGTTTTAGGTCTATAACTCCACGAAAAAGAGATTTCAAACCCTAATTTGTTCAGGCATGCTATTAAATGACATTTCATTTCATATAAGGCAATAACCTCGCAACTTTTGAATTTTGGCTTGCAAAAGTGGATCTCTCCCTTTAAAACTCTTTTTTCTTATGTACAATTCAAACTATATTGAAACCAACACTTATCATAATGGGCTATCACTATTTACTGCTAATTAATTAGATGGCAGATCTCGACGCATGCGATATCACCTCGGACAGTGACTGTTACACTTCCAACAGAGCAACGTGTATATGCACGGATGGATAATACACGTGTGAATGCCGTAAAAATAACAACAAATTTAATTTGTTTTCAAAATAATTGTTTGTGTGTGTGTTTATGGTCGTGTGGAATCGATGTGTGTGTTAAGGGGCCTTATCTTAAAACAATTCATGGATTCTAAGCTTTAAGGAAATACATACTTTGAGGGGTAGTGGTAGCTATTAAATTGACTTAGTAATCGATGTTATATTACATTTTGGGGCCGGAGGTGATTATTTTACAACTTGAATTTGATATTTTTAACTCTACTTTTCCTAAATACTCCAAACAAAATAGTCCCAAAACTAAAGTGTTACCATTTTAATTGTATTCCTCTTTTGTCAAGAGTAAAGTAGCAACATCTATTGTCATGCAGAAAAATAAAAATGGCAGTTTTCATGTAAATAACATGTCCTAAACTTACATTGAACCAACTACTGATATTTCTCCAGCTATAGTCCTATTTTTTTTATCCATGTCACATTCATCTAACAAATCTGATTTTTAGACTAAAATTGCTAAAACTTGAAGAGTATTTACTCAAATTCAATGAAACATGACGGAAATTATTCCTTGTTTGTAGGTGAACAGAGTAATGATGGCTTTTAGAGGTAACCTTTGGAAAACAAACTATGAACATTTAACATTTTATTTCTGATTTTTGCCAAATTCTCTTTTAACTATGAAAAAATAATATGAATAATGTTAAAAGCTATCATTAATTTATTGGTATAGCATCATAATATCTATCTTTAAAATGGAGAATGTATACGCCCCTACAGTGGCATAGCTACGGGGTGGGGGGGGGGGGGGGGGCACGAGGGGTGCACGTGCCCCCCCCCCCCCCAATCGTTTGGCAAAAAAATGATGACCCGACATGAAGCCAAATGTGTCTACAATGTATATCATTCATTATTATCACGTTTTATATAATGTGTGATAATAATCATTATCAACGATAATAACCAAGAACATAACAGTCGTTCCCTAGTACTAGCAATATCGCACCTATATCAGTTTGAAGAATCCTTCCAATATAGCGCCTTATGCAAATTTTCAGTCCCGTGCGCGAGGATCGACGCTCACCTCATTTCAGAAGACATAGAGCGCGTATAGGCCTAACTAACTTCCTAGCATGGTAAATCGTTTATCATACCAAGGGCCCTTTTAGGATCTTGAATCTGCCTCCCGCTTTTATAGATAATTTTGACGCCTGCATGCAGGCTATAAAGGCGCATAGCTGCACTACGTAGTCCTAAATGTCTAGGTAAAGACATACTTCTTTTACTAATTTTTTCACTCCAAATGTACCCGTTCCATTAATTCATGATGCATAATCTAGGCATATTGTTGATGATCATGATTGAAGGAGCACCAGTCATCTTCTCCAGAGTCGATATCTGCATTAGTTGAGCATAGACAGGGACCCGAGCATAGCTGTTTTTTTAAGTTTAAAAAGGACTGTAAATCTTAATTTTTGCCGCGCGCTTCGCGCGCATATTCTGAAATAATGATATATACGAAATTTATTAGACCCTCATCTATCATGTCTATAGCACACTATCATCGGAAAATAAAATAATTTGAAATAATATATCTTTTAGTAAATTCGGTCCATATGCGCTGAATGCAAATAAAATTGGAATATTATGTCCCCCACATTAGAAAGGGGAGGAGATTGTCCCCCTCCTTTGTCATTAAGTATGTTTGGTTCCATACTTATATACTTTATATTACGTGAAATTTCTGTCTTGGCTGTGCACCAAATTGCACAATTTCAGGCCCCAAAATACGAAAGCTCCCTACTGTGGGAGGGGGACACCCCCTCCCACACCCTCCCCCAATCGGTCGCTTCGCTTCCTCGCAATGTCTCCCCTCCACTTTTGCTTAGTTCCATTGGAGCTCAATGCCCTAGACTATATCGATGGCTCTATAGTATACAGGATCACGTGGATCCATCTCACGGGCTTAATCTTTCCTCGCTATTACCGTTTAAAATACGTAACGAGTAGATTCACAATTATATACCATTTTAACACCCATGATTAAGACAATGATAAAGACAATAATGACCATACTTCTACAGTGATATTTTAAACACCAATTTCAAAAATTTCAAAAAAATTCGGAGGGGGTGAACCCCCTCCCACACCCTCCCCCAAATAAATGTAGACAAGCATACGGCGTGAGTGTATTTGAGTCTGGTGTGTGTGTACACGTAGGTTTGATTGTGTGTGTATACTTTATCATGAGGGAAATTATTTCTTTAATTCAGTATTATCAATTTCCTTCCAAGGTATGCACCAAATTGCATTATTTCAAGTAACAATTTGCAAAAGCTCCCTACCGTGGGAGGGGGGACACCCCCCTCCCACACCCTCCCCCCTCGGGCGCTACGCGCCCTCGGGCTTGGTCGCTCCGCTCCCTCGCAGCTGTGCCCCCTCCATTCACTTGACCCTCGCTACGCCACTGCGCCCCTATACCTCTTAGGAGATGCGTTTCAAATATTGACTTGCTAAAAGACTAACATTTTATTTTTCTCCATATGATGGATTTTTAAACTCTGATTTTTAGTCCAATGGTCTTATATTTATGTTTTCTGGATTTCGCACATTCTAAGCTTCCCATCAATGTATGGTTTGTAGCGGGTAGCTTGTATGGTATATACATGATATAGTACAAGTGTGCAAAAATGTCAAATAATACCCACAAAATGATATGTTAAAACAAAGAGTTTGAATAATTTGGATCGATGTTTCCATTATTATTTAGCGTAAACACACAATACCTTCACAAGTGCTTCCCTTTTGGCAAGGATCGAGCTGCATTCATTCATTCAGTCAATCATTGTTTATGTTCCCTTCACAGATATCAATGAATGTGACACGATGAGTCTGTGCGAGCACTCGTGCAATAACCTTCCCGGCTCCTTCAACTGCTCATGTTTGGATGGTTACATACTCGAGTCCAACCAAAGGAACTGTTCTGGTTAGTACTTTTTCTCAATATAATATTCAAGTTTAATTTGAACCAGTGGCGTACCCAGGATCTTTTCAAGGGGGGGGGGGGGGCGGGGTGTTCGTAGAACATTTTGAAGCCGAGGCCGAGTTCATTTACAATTTTCGAGGCCGATAAATAATGTTAAAAGCTATCATTAATTTGTTGGTATGGCATCATAATATCTGTCTTTATAATGGAGAATGTATACGCCTCTGAGGAGATGATTTTCAAATGTTAACTTGCTAAAAGAATAACATTTTATCTTTCTCCATATGATGGATTTTTAAACTCTTATGTTTTATTCCAATGGTCTTGAATTCATGTTTTCTAGATTTCCATATTCTATAAAGCTTTCCATCAATGTATGGTTTTTAGGGGGTAGCTTGAATGGTTGGAAATATATACATGATATAGTAAAAGTGTGCAAAAATGTCAAATAATACCCACAAAATGATATGTTAAAACAAAGAGTTTTAATAATTTTCACAATACACACAATACCTTCACAAGTGCTTCCCTTTTGGCAAGGATCGAGCTGCATTCATTCATTCAGTCAATCATTGTTTATGTTCCCTTCACAGATATCAATGAATGTGACACGATGAGTCTGTGCGAGCACTCGTGCAATAACCTTCCCGGCTCCTTCAACTGCTCATGTTTGGATGGTTACATACTCGAGGCCAACCAAAGGAACTGTTCTGGTTAGTACCTTTTCTCAATGTAATGTTCAAGTTTAATTTGTTACTTATTGTTTTGTTATATACTTATTGTTTGTTGATATATTTACAGGCAGTTAAGATTCCCGTAGGGTTACTTTCCACCACGTATTCTTGTAGCCTTTTAAATACTAGTAAACTGATAGGGTGTCAGCCTGAACCATCCCAAACAAATAATAAAATTGAAATAAAATACATTTATGATTGTAATCTCATAATACTAACATATGGTAGCTTATAATAAACGGGGCTTTCTATATCAAACTTTTAAACTTATTTCACTGTATTTCTAAAGAGACGGTGACTTGGAAAAACGAGCACAATATCCGTATTTTATCAGTTAGCTTATCAGTATTTTATTGTTTGCTTGTGAGAGACTGAGTTAATCATCTTTTTGATTATAGGGAAAGTTGAGTTTTGGTAGAGTACAGTTTTGGTCAAACTGAATTTTAGTAACCAAATCTTGCACCATTACATTTCAAACTTTTAGTTATAACTCCACCATACTTGAAAGGTATACAAAATTACAAACGACTGAGTAAAAATAATAATAATAATATATTCGATTTATATAGCGCCTAATATAAAATTATCTCTAGGCGCTTTACAAAATTATACAGAATAAAAAGCCTGTTTATCATTCATAAAGAGCCGTTAACACTCAAAAGGGCGCTCTTTAAAAATGATTGGTTTCAACTATTTGTAATACAAAATTTTGCATTTAATGTTTTGTTAAAATAATGATTAAATATTGAAAAACTATTGAAAAACTATTGAAAAACTATTGAAAAACATATTTTGTTAATTTGTAAACATTTGTGATTTTTTTTCAACGGCTGGTTAAAAATTATTGAATAATTGCGGGACCCACAATAATTAGAAATGGTTATATTTATGAATATTATTATTTTGATCAAATAAAGTTTACTCTGACATTAAAACTAAATGCTCTTTCAAATTTGACACTCGTTTTTATTACCTGACAACAAATATTTTTCGTGCAGCGTCCTCTATACCAAAACTCAATTATCCCTTTAACTTCATAAACCTAATGCATTTATTTAGATACAGATATACAAAATATTGCAAGCTTAACACATGCAGAGTATCAATGTAAACTTATCAAGACACTATTTGATGAATACTGATTCTTGTTATTCTTTCCACTCACAGATGTAAACGAGTGTGTAGACCCGTCAGTGTGCGTTGCCAATGCAGCCTGCTCCAACACGGAGGGAACGTACTACTGTCAGTGCAACAGCGGGTATACCGGGACATCCTACTCAGGGGGGCAGTGCTCAGGTGTGTTTATAATCTAATAAGAGGACGGGGTGGCGTGTCCATCAAAATTCTTCATCTAACGAGCCATAAGTATTGCTTGTCCGTCACGGTAGTTTCGCGTATATTTTTAGCTGGGCGATGAATCTGCCGTTGTTTTCGCGTATATTTTTAGCTGGGCGATGAATCTGACGTTTGTACGCAAGTGGTTGCGAGATCCTTTTTAACTAAATTTCGCGATATATCAACAAATTTCGCTGGTCCATTAAATGGGATTGATACAATTTGTTTTGCCTAGCTATTACGGTACTGCGTACGGCCATGCTGCACCACGCCAGGATGTGCACACGCTACACGTGCAATTTGACAAGCCAGACATCATTATCAATTTCAATTTTTCAATTTTCAATTTAATTTATTCCATTCGTCATATAAAAACATACATAATTATAACATTGATATTTACAGATAAGTAAAGGACATACAAATAACAAAGAAAGATAAACACAAAATACAATTATATATACGAATGAGGAAACCGGCAAGAAAGAACATTTAAATCTTATATGGTGCTGGTCCCTTATGATATAATAAATAATGTTACCCTTACCTAACACTTAACACCTTACACCTAACAACTAACACCTAACACCTAACACCTAACACCTGATTATAAACAAATAATAACATGCTTATCACATAAAATGCAATTGTTTGTATCTCCTTTTAAATGTATTCAAAGTTGGGCTTAATTTTATATGAAGAGGTAATTCATTCCATAAAATTGGTCCTTTAAAGAAAATCGAGTTTTTAGAGACAGAAGTTTTAATAAGTGGTATATGGAAATGTGACGATTGCCTAGTTCCATATGAATGTATTTCAAAATTCAAATGAAATTTGTTTGAAAGACTAGCGGGGATAATACCTTTATGACATAAAAACATAAATATAACAATATTATAATCATTCAATTCAAATATATTAAAACATTTAAAACGTAGGAAAATAGGTTCTGAATGGGCAAGATAATGGGATCCAGAGATAATACGTATTGCTTTCTTTTGTAATTTATACAATCTATTCATACAATAATCATTTGAATTTGACCAAACAATATTGCAATAATTTAATTGTGATAAAAACAATGCATTGTATATCATTAATAAAATCTTATGAGGGAAATGTTTTAATTTGTTTAAGATACCAACTACTTTCGAGAGTTTATTACAAATTGCTTCAATATGAACGTGCCATGACATTTTACAGTCAATTTGAATACCTAAAAATGTCAATGAATTACAACACTGTATAACATTTCCATTAATTTTTACTTCAATATCATCAGTTCTAATGTGTTTATTTGTAAAAATCATATAATTCGTTTTGTTTACATTTAAGATTAATTTATTAATATACAACCATTGAGAAATGTTCTGAAGCTCATCATTAAATCGTGTCACTAATCTATCTAAATCGTTATGAGACAAAAATAAACTTGAGTCATCCGCATATAAAATACATTGCAATATTTGTGAAGCCTGAGTAATATCATTCATGTACACAAAACATAATAACGGTCCCAATATCGAGCCTTGAGGTACTCCACATCCTATGATTTTAAAATCAGATTTAGTCTTATTAACAAAAACATATTGTTTTCGGTTTGTTAAATAGCTTTCAAACCATTTTAACAAAACACCTCGAATTCCATAATTATACAATTTATCTAAAAGAATTTTATGATCTAACGTATCGAATGCCTTACTTAGATCGAGAAATATTCCTAACATAATTTGTTTATTATCTAAGGCATTTGAAACTTTAAAAACAAAATCAATTAGTGCAGAGGATGTGGAGTGACCAGCTCTAAAACCATATTGACTATCCGATAATAAATTACATTGGTTCAAAAAATATATCAATCTATTATAAAAACATTTTTCTAAAATTTTGGAAAATACTGGCAAGACTGATATTGGCCGATAATTACTCATTGTATCGAATGATCCATTTTTATATACAGGAATAACTTTTGCTATTTTTAACTTATCCGGAAAAATACCTTTATTCATAGAATCATTAAAAATACGACACAACGGATAACATATAATATGAACAACCCTTTTAACGACAACAATGTCAATTTCATCATAACCAGTGCTTGATTTACTTTTCAGGTCACAAACAATATCTATAATTTCTTTAGTTGTAATAGGGTTAAAAAAGGCAGTTACACTATTCTTTTCTAAATATTGCATATGGTTATTATTTCCAATAAAAGTATTTTGAACATTATTTCTCAAAGAAGCACCTATATTGACAAAATAATTGTTAAACTCTTGAGCAATGCATAAATCATCAGTGACGCTTTCATTATCTACTTGAATGTGCTTAATATTTGTATCGCGAGTCTGACATGAATTTCCTATAGCTGTATTGATTACCTTCCATGTTTCTTTCATGTCATATTGCACATTTTGAAATTTGCTTTTAAAAAATTCATATTTGACACGTTTTAATTCATGGTTCAACTTATTTCTATACATCTTATATACCTTTTTTCTATAGTCAGTTGGATTTTGTAAATATTTTTTATACAACTTATATTTCTTATTGCACATTTTACGTAATCTAGTAAACCATGGTTTATCTCTTCTTTTCTTTTTAAATTTAATGGAACGTAAAGGAAAACATTTATTATATAGCTGCATAAATTGATACAAAAAAATATTATAACTCACATTTGGATCTTCATTATCTACTCTCCAATTAACATCATTCAAAAGATTTATAAATTTTCTAATGTTTATTTCGTTGATATCACGTTTCATCATTGTCTGTGATTTCTTTAATTTTATCTGAGAGTATTAATTGCAAAATAGATAACTATGAATATTGCTATACATGTATAAAATATAATATCTGGATTCTCTCATTGGGGCAAGAAAGTGGAAAAAGCTTCTTTACAGAGTGTTTAGGTCCGACAGAGAGGTGATGAGTTTCTTCATGTCTTTTCCGCGACAAGCCAGACATCATATGCGCATGCGCATATCGTCTCAGAGGCATGCAATCTGTTTTGCATTGGTATAGTACTGCGTACACATGCTGGGTACAGTCGAGTTCTGTCTCACATATCACGGGCATGCAGCTCAGACAATCGTCGGGAGGGGAATTTGCATACACCAAATACAAAGTAGCGGAGTATTGTAGTCCGGCATCTGTGCATTGTCAACGCACAACCTACTACACACATTCGTGTGGTTATACATGTCCGTAGGCCTATGCATGACTGACTGATCGGTGTTTCTTCAATACGTACAAGACTATCATTGATTATCTTCTTGTGGGAACATTATTTTGTATTAAGATAGTTATATGGTGTTCATTGTTTTCAATAGTCAAATGCAGTATTTGGTCGGTAGCGAACATGGGTGCGGAAACTCGACGTACCAATGGCAATTACACGCGTACTACTGCAATGCATGCGTTACTGACTGACGTGACGATCGGTGCATGTTTGTTTCTTATACCGAGTGTTGTTTCAACACCCGGCATTCGCAAAATTCGAAGGAAAAAATTGGGGCTACCAAAATATGTTGTTCACTTGCACTTGAAATATTTAGAAAGGCTTTTTTATATACAGGAATAACTTTTGCTATTTTTAACTTATCCGGAAAAATACCTTTATTCATAGAATCATTAAAAATACGACACAACGGATAACATATAATATGAACAACCCTTTTAACGACAACAATGTCAATTTCATCATAACCAGTGCTTGATTTACTTTTCAGGTCACAAACAATATCTATAATTTCTTTAGTTGTAATAGGGTTAAAAAAGGCAGTTACACTATTCTTTTCTAAATATTGGATATGGTTATTATTTCCAATAAAAGTATTTTGAACATTATTTCTCAAAGAAGCACCTATATTGACAAAATAATTGTTAAACTCTTGAGCAATGCATAAATCATCAGTGACGCTTTCATTATCTACTTGAATGTGCTTAATATTTGTATCGCGAGTCTGACATGAATTTCCTATAGCTGTATTGATTACCTTCCATGTTTCTTTCATGTCATATTGCACATTTTGAAATTTGCTTTTAAAAAATTCATATTTGACACGTTTTAATTCATGGTTCAACTTATTTCTATACATCTTATATACCTTTTTTCTATAGTCAGTTGGATTTTGTAAATATTTTTTATACAACTTATATTTCTTATTGCAATAGTCAAATGCAGTATTTGGTCGGTAGCGAACATGGGTGTGGAAACTCGACGTACCAATGGCAATTACACGCGTACTACTGCAATGCATGCGTTACTGACTGACGTGACGATCGGTGCATGTTTGTTTCTTATACCGAGTGTTGTTTCAACACCCGGCATTCGCAAAATTCGAAGGAAAAAATTGGGGCTACCAAAATATGTTGTTCACTTGCACTTGAAATATTTAGAAAGGCTTTTTGCAATTGTCTATTCGAAGTACATAAGTATTTATTTTTGTGTTGAAGTATAAAAAGCTGTACTTTTGAGTTTTGTATGAAAAATTTGTAAACTAGAAGTGCAAGAATTAGGGTTATTTCCCTTGCCAATTCGTACGGGATTCGTACCAGTATTGCAATTAAAATGATTTTCTAAAAATAGTCATGCATAATTTTCAAAGCCAAGACCGAAGAATTTGTCGAAATTTTTGAGACCAAGTCCAGGTCCAGTCCTAAATTTTCGCGGCCGTGGCCAAGATTTAATTGGATGAGAATCCTGTAAGCGGGGGGAGGGGGGGTAGTCGAAGAAAAATTTTAGAAGCCGAAACCGAGACCAGGTCTGGTCCCAAATATTCGAGACCGAGACCAAGACCCATTGGTTGAGAATCCTGTAAGCGGGGGGGGGGGGGGGGGGGGGGGGGGGATGATGGTAGTCGGAGAGAATTTTAGAAGCCGAAACCGAGAATTTTCGACATTTTCGAGACCGAGACCAAGACCCATTGGTTCATTCAGAATCCTGTAAACGGGGGCGGGGGGGGGGGGGGGAGAGAGGTGGTAGTCTTAGAAAATTTTCCAAGCCGACACCAACATTTGTTTGACATTTTCGAGGACGAGACCACGGTTCTTCGCACTTTTCGAGGCCGCCGAGACCATCGATAATGACGGTCGAGACTGCTAAAACAAAATTCTGTCAGCGGCGGGGTGGGGGGGGGGGGGGGGGGGGGGTAGTCGTAGAAATGTTTCGAAGCCGAGACCAAGTACCTTCAACATTTTTGAGACCAAGACCACGAATTTTCGAGATTGGGACCAAGACCCAGTGGTTGAGAATTCGGTAAGCTGAAGGGGGGGGGGGAGGGGGGGTGTAGTCGTAGAAAATTGTTGAAGCCAAGACCAAAAACTTCCGACATTTTCGAGGTCGAGACCACGGTTTTTCGACATTTTTGAGGCAGAGACCGGGTTTTTTTGACATTTTCGAGGCCGAGACCGCGTTTTTTGGAACTTCTCGAGGCCGAGACCATAAAAAATGACGGTAGAGACCGTTAAAATTTGGTCTCGAGACCAGTTCAAATTTGAAAAGGGGTGGGGGTCCAAAACAGTCATTTTTTGGTCAAAGGGGGGGGGGGGTTTGAACCCCCCAACCCCCTCCCCCCCCCCCCCCCGGGTACGCCTATGACTACTACTACTACTACTACTACTACTACTACTACTACTACTATCCCCTTGTTCACACACACAATTTTCAGCCCTTAATCATGACTAAAGAATCAGCAGCTGACTATAGAATCAGCTTCCCGTTAAAAATTCGTGTGTCTGAACGCTTACTAACGAAACGACGTATCGCTAGAGATGACTAGCGATACGCTGGTTTTATCATCGTTTCGTACGAGAGCTGACTATAGAATCAGCCCGAATTTGTGTGTGAACGTCCGTAGCTCGCTTTAGTGATGTTTAAATCGAATCGTCACTAACTGGGCGTGGCTTAAAGCGAACGTTCGCGCGCACAGGGAGAACTGACCTCTCATTTCGGCAGACGGAAAAAAGGACAACACACTGCGCAGTAGCTAACTGCGCACCCATACGATGTTTGGGGGAGTTCGGCACCACCTGTGAACCAGCTGTTGTCCGATATGCTCTGTGTGTGTGTGAACAACGACCAGGTTTGATTTAATCATCTCTAGCGATACGTCGTATCGCTAGTGATGATTATATAGAGATGATTAAGGGCTGACATTGTTTGTGTGTGAACACGGGGTATTACTACTACTTCTACTACTATTACTACTGGGCAATTCCACGCCAAATGAGCCAAAAGTGGAAAAATCAAATGAGGATTATTTTTGATCTTGTTTAATTTTTGTGGATTATTTTTTCATAAATCATGATCACATAATGATATCTTTCAGTTTACATGATTAAAAAAAATATTTGGCGTCTCCTGATAGGAGAAACAGACACCATACATGAACTCATACACATGGGACTACACAGTGCCTATTTCTAGATTTTCTTCATTTTTTGCATTCCTTTCTATTATTGTTCTGTTTTAAGGTACCAAATTGGATCATTGGATATCACAATATGTGTTCACATTAAAATTTCAGTTTTTTGAGAGCCCTAAAGTATATTTTTAATGAATCAAAAACTCTGTCCTTCCGTTAAAATCCTTCCGTTACCAAACAGTGAAGCAATTAACTTCTTGTAATTAATATACCAATAGACATATTTTTTTCAAATAAATGTTGTAATACTCTTTGAACATTAGGAAATGGACTATGAGCCAATATAACATGATGGCAGTTGAAACTTCACAGAGATTGGATCATAACTAAAGAACTTGAAAATCCATGTCCATTTTGCCGTCCTTCCGTTACCGGCCTCATTAGTGTCCATATTTAATAAACGTAATGTAAAAAAAAAAAAAGAAAAAAAAAGGAAATCAAAGGTGTCCCACCAAGAGTTTCAGAAATGTTATTTACAATGATGAATCATAAGCAGGATCCTGGAATTATTTGATTAAATTTCAAAAATTGCGTCTGAATGTCCTTCCGTTACCGTGGAATTGCCCTACTGCTACTACTACTACTACTACTACTAACAATAATAATACTTATATAGCTACTACTTTATCATGTTTACTGTTTTTGTTTTACCCTAAACCTTAACTGTACACTATTTGTGTTACTTGTCAAATAGGTCCAGTACCCACTAAACCCATCACTATACTCACACTGCCCCGGGCGCGTCTTTTTTTCCCGTAACCTTAATGCGTCGCTTTTCCTCAAAAACTCGTAAAAGCGCGCTGGTAAGCCAAGACTATCCCCCGCTGCTATTATGCATCAAAATCTGCGGCTCTGCGACATCGAACTAGATAAGACAAGTCCAAGGGCAAGGGTGACCATTATTTAATTAGTGTCCGATCTCGACCGATCTCGGACTACGACCACGATAATGAGACTAGGAACATTATGATTCATCTAGGCGTATAACTATCACACTCACAGTGATCATGGTGTGTGAAGCCACGATTTTATTGAGAAAATAGCTAGGCTTGCGTGTAAATCAACACCGCGAGCTAGTCTTGGCTTTCCAGCGCGCTTTCACGAGTTGCGACGCATTAAGGTTACGGAAAAAAAAGACGCGCCCCGGGCCCCGCCCCCTTGCTCATTGCCTGCATGCTGCCCACTGTTATGATGATTCTGTATACTGTACGTATGTTTAGTGACTGGTGCTGAACTTGACGAAATGCTGACTAAACTGTTAATAGTACACTGATAAACTCCTATAACTTATTTAACTAACAATGTTTTACCTTAACAATAATTGTTTCCATATAAGCATAGAAACAGAGAATCCATTACTTAACCAAATGTTTTTTTTTACACTTGTACATATACAAAAAATAAAGAGTTTCAAAAATACAACATTCAACATATCTCACTAAAAGATCTGGTGACGGGTAATTTGCTAGTGAATATTATAAAGGAAACTGTTCAACCAGGGAATTTGAATAGGTAGGATAAAATGGGTAACAATTAAAGTAAACGTGTTTTAATCATAAACCTGGTGTGCAGTAAGGTTCAATACAAAAGGTTGTAACACTAACCAATATTATCTAATGAAGAGGTAAAGTAGAAAGGTGTTTGCAAAGGGGCGGGCTAGTGTATATTATACAATACATCCACAGAAACCTGATGAAACGTATACAGCAGGGAATAAGTTTATTACAAACAAAAATGGATGACATGCATGTTAACCGACACCTAGTACATTACATGTATGTGTAAAATTAATGGTATGGTAAACCCTACTTTAGTAATCAGTAACCTGCCAACAAACTCTTTATTTTATCTTCTAAAGATGTCAACGAATGTGACATGAATCCCTGCGTGGCTAACGCGGAGTGTAGCAATACAAATGGCTCATACACCTGTGCCTGTGCGACGGGCTTCTCCGGGAGTGGGTTCACTGATTGCACTGGTGAGTTTGATTAAAACTTTACTTTATTTCAAAGATTCATTGACATTTAATAAATGAGTACTTTATACTACACAATATTCATATTGTATCAGTTATCTTATTAGTATTTTATTGTTCGCTTGTTAAAGATAAAAAATCGTCTTGATTAAAGGGATAGTTGAGTTTTGGTATAGAGAGTTCAGTTTTGGTCAAACTGAATTTTATTAACAAAATCTTGCACCAATACATTTCAAACTTTTAGTTATAACTCCACTATGCTCGAAAGGTATACAAAACTTCAAACGACTGAGTAAAAAGCCTATTATCATTTATGAAGAGCCGTGACAACTTTAAAGGGCGCTCTTTAAAAACTGATTGGTTTCAACCATTTGTAATACAAATTGTGCATTTGATGTTTTGTTAGAATAATGATTAAATAGAGAGGTCATCAACAACTATTTAAAAACATCTTTTGTACATTTTTGAAAAGTGTAAACATTTGCTATTTTCATTCAACGGCTGGTTAAAAATAATTGCGGCCCCACAATAATTACAAATGATTATATTTATGGATATTTCAGCCGTCTCTGAACCGATTTTTATCAAATAAAGTTTACTCTGTAATTAAAATTGACACTCAGTTTTGTATTACCTGACAAAACAATTATTTTGTGCAGCGCCCTCTATATCAAAACTCAACTATCCCTTTAACCTCATAAACCTAATGCATTTTTTCAGATACAGATCTACAAAATATTGCAAGCTTAACACATGCAGAGTATCAATGTAAACTTATCAAGACACTACTTGATGAATACTGATTCTTGTTATTCTTTCCACTCACAGATGTAAACGAGTGTGTAGACCCGTCAGTGTGCGTTGCCAATGCAGCCTGCTCCAACACGGAGGGAACGTACTACTGTCAGTGCAACAGCGGGTATACCGGGACAGCCTACTCAGGGGGGCAATGCTCAGGTGTGTTTATAATGAATATTATAAAGGAAACAGTTCAACCAGGGAATTCGAATATGTAGGATGAAATGGGTAACAAAGTAAACGTGTTTTAATCATAAACCTGGTGGGCCGTTAAATCAGTACAGTATAAGCTTCAATACAAAAGGTTGTAACACTAACCAATATTATCTAATGAAGAGGTAAAGTAGAAAGGTGTTTGCAAAGGGGCGGGCTAGTGTATATTACACAATACATCCACAGAAACCTGATGAAACGTATACAGCAGGGAAGAAATTGACTTTAATAAATGAAATGGATGACATGCATGTTAAGCTTCTAAGTACATATGTCACCTAGTACATTATGTGTAAAACTAATGACATAGTAGACACTACTTTAGTAATAAATGACTTGCAAAAAAACTCTTTATTTTATCTTCTAAAGATGTCAACGAATGTGACACGAACCCCTGCGTGGATAACGCGGAGTGTAGCAATACGAATGGCTCATATATCTGTGCCTGTGCGACAGGCTTCTCCGGGAGTGGATTAACTGTTTGCACTGGTGAGTTTGATTAAAACTTTACTCATTCTAAAAGATTCATTGACATTTCATAAATGGGCACTTTATTCTACACAATATTCGTATCGTATCAGTTATCTTATCAGTATTTGTTCGCTTGTTAAAGTTAAAAATCGTCTTGATTAAAGGGATAGTTGGATTTTGGTATAGAGAGTACAGTTTTGGTCAAACTGAATGTTAGTAACCAAATCTTGCACCATTACATTTAAAACTTATAGTTATAACTCCTCGGACACTGAGTGTTACACTTCCGGCAGAGCAACGTGTAAAAGCATGGAGGGATAATAGGGGGGAGGTAGTGGAAGCACCTTTTTTCTTTATTTGATCAGAAAGTAAGTTTTCTAATGTTTTCGAAAAATATTAGGAGGGAGGGGGCCATATGCCCCCCCCCCCCCCCGTAAATATGATACCGCCTTGGCCGTGTGCCCCATCCAAAGTTCCCTCTCTTATGATAATTTTGATACCTTATTTAATTTTGTGTATAAGGGTGTATAAGCGTGGAGGGATAATAGGGGAGAGGTAGTGGAGTCACCCTTTTTCTTTATTTGTCAGAAATATACGTTTTCTAATGTTTTCGAAAAATATTGGGAGGGAGGGGCCACATGCCCCCCGCCCCCTCTCCCCCTCCCCCCTCCCCCGTAGATACGATACCGCCTTTGCCGTGTCCCCCGTCCAAAGTTCCCTCTCTTATGATCATTTTGATTCCTTATTTAGTTTTATATGAATAGCGACCCTCATTCTGTAATATGAATATAGAACTTCATTCCGTATTTTAAATAGCGACCTTCATTCCGTATTATGAATAGCGACCCTACTTTCGTATTATGAGTAGCGACCCTCTTCTCATATTATGAATAGCGACCCTCATTATTATTACGGTACATCTGAATTTAGAACACTGATGACAAAGTGCATATGCCACACTATTATAATAAAAAATGTCAAATGCTATCCTTAATGCAGACATAGACAAATCCCCAAATAAAACGGCTTATGCCAAAAGGGTGGGTAGCGTCGCGTTGACTGGAACGCGACCATTCGTCCAAAGCCCCCCCCCCCCCCCCGGGTTTAGAGAGGCTAACAGTCATATGTGTACAATGATGTGTACATCAAAGACGCGTTCGTAACTTGCGCCATTTCGATCTCTGAGTTTTCGTTTCGCCATCGAGACGAAACACGTGTTATCCTATGGGAGACCGAATTTTCCACAAGATAGGATTTTATAGCACATGGTTGATTTATTCAACCGATGCCTCATACGGCGTGCGTGCTTCGGATGTTGTACTGTAGTCGATATATGAATCCTTATTACTGTGTTTGTAAATGTATATATACGTTATATTATGATGTTCGATTCTCACGCAGTAGTTTACCGTGTACCGCGCATTCCAGGAAATGGGTTAGTACAACCGCCTTGTTAATGTTGTATCCTAATAAAGCTCAGTTGCGAGTCATGTGTGTTTGATTGTGTCCCTGAAAGTATATAAAAACTTATAAAGGGCCTATTTGATCAAAATACACATTTACTAAAGAGTCTACATCTAAGGCTTGGAATAGTTTACCTTCGGAATTAATTAATTTGAGTCTGCTCCGTAGGCGTACGCAGAGGAGGGGGTTTGGGGGGTTAACCCCCCCCCCCCCCCCCCCCCACCCCTTGACCAAAAAATAACTGTTTTGGGGTTTGAACCCCCTTTATACAACTTGTAGCTGGTCTCGAGACCACATTTAAGCGGCCTCGACCATCATTACCCATGGTCTCGGCCTCGTAAAATTGTGAATAACCCTGGTTGTTGGTCTCGGTTACGAAAATGTTCAATGGACACCACCCCCCCCCCCCCCCCCTCCCGGCCCCCCGCCTGCTTACAGGATTCTAGAAAAAATGTCTTAGTCTCTGCCTCGAAAATGTGTGACTGGTCCTGGTCTCGACCTTGAAAATTGTAAATGAACTTGGTCTCGGCTTCAAAAATTGTCTACGGCCACTCCCCCCCCCCCCTGCTTACAGAAATTTGTCAGACGACATACCCCCCCCCCCCCCCCCTTTAAAAAATCCTGGGTACGCCACTGGTCTGATCATCATCATTCAGGTTTGTGTCATTTCAAGTTTCGATTATACTCAAATTAATTAAATCCGAAGGTTAACTATTCCAAGGCCTAGAAGGTTACTCCTGGGCAAATTGAGTACACAAGATGTGACGTCATACAAATCTATTTTTTTAATTTTCAAATTTGAACTTTATTTACCGAAAGAGCATACACAATTATCTCCAAATACCAAAAATCAATTAAATATGTTAAGATTTGGCTGAGATGTGCCTATCCGAAATATTTTGTTGTCAATGGGAAAACCGGGGGGGGGGGGGGCTTTGGACGAATGGTCGCGTTCCAGTCAACGCGACGCGACGCGACGCTACCCATCCTTTCGGCATAAGCCAAATAAAACAAATCCAATGGTATGTATCATGTAGACATAGACGAGTGCGTACAGGGCACGGATGACTGTGGTGACAATAGCATATGCTCAAATGAAGTAGGAGGTTTCATCTGCACATGCGCGAGTGGCTACACAAACAC
>JBAMJV010013820.1:0-40297 GCA_037951105.1 Echinarachnius parma | reverse complement strand
CATGTTTGTTTGTATTTGTAACTCGTTTAATTTACATAGTATTCACGGTCGTCGATAGATGTTCAGGGGTGGGAGAGGGGTGGGGGGTAATGTAATAATTAATTCCCCGCTGAACAAATCAATTAATCAATCACAATAAAGAAATATTCATTTCGTCCCGGTTCAACATTCATTACTCCCCGCTTAAAGGGTGACGAAATTACAAATGCATTTTGATTTTGTTGATATGTAATAATGAATACATGCCATATCTTTTCCCTTTTTGATGTACATTTGTGTCATATTTTTTATATTAAGCATATAACCATCGACTGGGAGGGTGATGGCAAAACTATACGTGCCGAGGTGATCTGCGAAGGGACTGTCATGCCGAGGCGTAGCCGAGGCATGATAGTTACCTTCGCAGATCACCGAGGCACCGTATAGTTGTGCATCCATCACCCGAGTAAGGAGATTTGGTTATTTGCTTTATATCCCTCATATTATTTTGATCACAAACGACCTATAACTAACACAAACTGCTCAAAAGTTTGGGATATTAGGCAATTGATTAAAGGGAGCGTTGAGTATTGGTATTTTCCGAAGTGGCCACCCCCCCCCCCCCCCCCCCAGAATTAATTGTAACGGATTTGGTTGATTTCAATTCCATATGAAAGATCATCGAAAAAAACATGGGAAATGATAATAATTCCCATTCAAATGCTCTAATTGTTGTGAAATTTGCTTTCAAAATATTATATAAAAGTGATTGACGTCCGGACATCACTTTTTAGAGAACGCTAGCGCGAGGCGCAAGCGTTCTAGGTCCTCTTAATACGGGACTGAAAATTAATATTTGTAAGCACGCTAATTGTGCTTAAAACTATACATATGATACGGTACTTACCACAAATTCACTCTCCATTATGTGATCTAACTATCGGGTGGATTAAAATTATGATTTCCCCTCCATTCCACTAAAAAATCAGTGATTTATGCGCCTCCTCGACTTCTCTCCGCGTGTTAGCGCGACTCCGAACAGAATTTTGAACGAAAGATGATCGCGATGGCCGCGGTAACTATTACCGCGCATTACAATCCCGTATTAGGAGGACCTAGAACGCTAGCGCTTCTCTCTAGAGTTAATTTGACTCTTGAGTTGTAACGGCTCTTTTTGAATGATAACAGGGGTTTTACTTTGTCGTTTGTAATTGTGTATACTTTTCGAGCATGGTGAAGTTATAACTATTAGTTTGTACCGTAATCGTGCAGGTTTTGTTTACTAAAGTTAAGTTTGTCCAATACTCAACTATCCCTTTAAGTCATTTATTTTAATTTTTTTTAAATCCTGCGCATGAACAAGAATCATGATTAAAAGGCTAAGACGCTTATACAGTCTTAACTGCTTGTTTATTTATTAGAAATGTGATGAGTGGTTGTTTTCATACATAGTGCTCTTCAGTTAAATAGTGAGAACATTAACATGATTGAAGTTGCCCATGCACTTACCTTTTGTAAAATGTGTTACATTTTTATTGAAAAAAACGTGGAGCAAAAATGTCTTGAATGATAAGATGTGAGAAGTATGTTCAACATAATGCTGGCTGTCAATGTGTTTAATGGAATAGATATGTGTGTTAGAACCAGAATTATAATTTAAAGAGTATGTTTTATATCAGAACATTAACAAAATGAAATTCTTTGGAAAAAAAGATTAAGATTTGAAATGTGGAATGACGGGTAAAAATTTAAATTCCAAAAGGCGCTAAATCCTTGTTTAATTCCAAAAGGCGATAAATCCAACAACATTTAAAAAACTAAAAAATATTAAAAAATAACTACTAAAGCAGGATTTCTTAAAACATCAATTATGTTTTGGGTATATCTTTGAACTGTGTACAAATCTTGCGGTTTTGTTGAAGCAAAAGTGGTCTAACAGAAAACCTTGATTTACTCGCAAACACCAAAAGTGGATTTAGGGAATTAAACTCTTCATATAGAGAAACTGACCAGAAATATATATATATATATATATATATATATATTGTGATTATAAGAAGGCAAAGCCAATGGGATTCTAACGGGATTCGAACCCGAGACCTCCGGATTGCTAGACCGGTGCTCTCCCGACTGAGCTGTAGAACACCCTAGCACGGTGCTCGTCTTATACTCGTCATAGGCATAGTTGGTGGATTATTTATAGCCGTAGCCATCAAACAACAGAATTACCTGAAACCTAATCGACAGTATTAATTACACTAGCATGTGTAATTGCCAAGTGCCGGTGCCGGTGCTTCTGGCTTCTGGCCAAGTGCCAAGTGCCGGTGCTTCTGGCTTCCCATATTCATTTTGTCCCGATTCATCATTCATTACGCCCCACTTACTATTCAATAACAGTTTTAATCTCAAACTTTAAATGATCTACACAGCAATGTTAGTGATGTGCATTTCCAAAAAGTGAAACGAATATTAAATACATTCATTAAAATGTATCGAAATATACTGCAAGTTGTGTAGAATGATGAAGAAAGCTAATGGCTATTTGTCTACACTGCCTCTCAACCAAAAATATTAAATCATCAATACGTTTCCTATTGTCATCGTGTTCCTCTTAAAGTTACTCGATAAAGCGCTAGCATGAAGTTAGTCCTGTCCAAACATTCATTATTGCAATTACAGAAGAGGGAAGTGTAAAATGCGTTATCGGTTCAAGTGAGATGGATTCGAACATTGAAAAGGGATTGCATCTTGTAGCAACCGTTTCAAAAGCTACCGTTCGTTTGTAATTACTTTATTATAACTCCTTGAAAGTTTGATATATTGGCTCTCATAATGTTGATTGCGCCATCAATGTAGTAAACTACGACCTCAAAGTCATAAAACGATGATCACACCAAGAAGTGTAACTACATTGGTATAATGGTATACTTCTCGTGACTACAGTAGTTGTATCATTCCATAAACAGATAAAGACTTTATAGTAAAATATAAAAAATAGATACAAATTAGATCATATTAGTTTAGCCCGAAAAAAGATACGGCACTGCAAATGCCAATTTGTATGTGTTTTCATAATGAGCTCCTCGTGGATGTAATGTCTGGTTATAAACACCGATGCATAATATAAACATTAACTTTTGTCACTATTTATCCGATTTATATTCAAACTTCATCCATAACGAACAATATCATTATTACGATAACGCACACATTGGCAGCTATTTGTTTGCTAATACATATTTGGATGATACAAATACGATAATCTTTCGCGCGAAAGTAGATAAGTAATCGTAATGACCTCTATACAACGTTCCGGAGACCTAGTTTATGATCGTGCCTTGTCGAGAGTTCGATATGATACAATTCACAATAGCAAGAATAACTCTGTATAAAGTTTACTAATGTCGTAAATAAACCTTATCGCATCGTCAATGTTTGGTTTGCCAATACATATTTTATATGTAATAACGTGCATAATTTTGCACGTAAGCAGGGGCCCGTTTCGTGAAAGGCTGAAAGGGTGACGAAATTACAAATGCATTTTGATTTTGTTGATATGTAATAATGAATACATGCCATATCTTTTCCCTTTTTGATGTACATTTGTGTCATATTTTTTATATTAAGCATATAACCATCGACTGGGAGGGTGATGGCAAAACTATACGTGCCGAGGTGATCTGCGAAGGGACTGTCATGCCGAGGCGTAGCCGAGGCATGATAGTTACCTTCGCAGATCACCGAGGCACCGTATAGTTGTGCATCCATCACCCGAGTAAGGAGATTTGGTTATTTGCTTTATATCCCTCATATTATTTTGATCACAAACGACCTATAACTAACACAAACTGCTCAAAAGTTTGGGATATTAGGCAATTGATTAAAGGGAGCGTTGAGTATTGGTATTTTCCGAAGTGGCCACCCCCCCCCCCCCCCCCCCAGAATTAATTGTAACGGATTTGGTTGATTTCAATTCCATATGAAAGATCATCGAAAAAAACATGGGAAATGATAATAATTCCCATTCAAATGCTCTAATTGTTGTGAAATTTGCTTTCAAAATATTATATAAAAGTGATTGACGTTCGGACATCACTTTTTAGAGAACGCTAGGGCGAGGCGCAAGCGTTCTAGGTCCTCTTAATACGGGACTGAAAATTAATATTTGTAAGCACGCTAATTGTGCTTAAAACTATACATATGATACGGTACTTACCACCAATTTTAGTTTTTATCTCCCCTCCCCCTCTCTGTTTACTTTCTCTCTCACTACCTCCCTCTCTGTCTCTCTAATCCCTATACATGTATTCATTATCCAGTCTTTTGTTAGTTTCTCGGGGACTGCGCTAGATAAGCCTTTATTTTGGCTTTTGGTTATCCCCCCACATTCAAATACGGTTTATACTTTTCCCCCTTACTTCTGTATTTTCAATCTATGGTGTCTTTTTTGTTGTTGTTGTTTTTTTCTTTTCATGCCTTACTTGTTTGTATATAATTATGTAAATGTATATTTGCAGTAGTAATTGTTATGTATATGATATGTTTTTGTATTCTTTGCTTTTACATTGTATTTTAAACTTTGAATGTGGAAATAAAATAAAATAAAATCAAATCAATTCACTCTCCATTATGTGATCTAACTATCGGGTGGATTAAAATTATGATTTCCCCTCCATTCCACTAAAAAATCAGTGATTTATGCGCCTCCTCGACTTCTCTCCGCGTGTTAGCGCGACTCCGAACAGAATTTTGAACGAAAGATGATCGCGATGGCCGCGGTAACTATTACCGCGCATTACAATCCCGTATTAGGAGGACCTAGAACGCTAGCGCTTCTCTCTAGAGTTAATTTGACTCTTGAGTTGTAACGGCTCTTTTAGAATGATAACAGGGGTTTTACTTTGTCGTGTGTAATTGTGTATACTTTTCGAGCATGGTGAAGTTATAACTATTAGTTTGTACCGTAATCGTGCAGGTTTTGTTTACTAAAGTTAAGTTTGTCCAATACTCAACTATCCCTTTAAGTCATTTATTTTAATTTTTTTTTAATCCTGCGCATGAACAAGAATCATGATTAAAAGGCTAAGACGCTTATACAGTCTTAACTGCTTGTTTATTTATTAGAAATGTGCTGAGTGGTTGTTTTCATACATAGTGCTCTTCAATTAAATAGTGAGAACATTAACATGATTGAAGTTGCCCATGCACTTACCTTTTGTAAAATGTGTTACATTTTTATTGAAAAAAACGTGGAGCAAAAATGTCTTGAATGATAAGATGTGAGAAGTATGTTCAACATAATGCTGGCTGTCAATGTGTTTAATGGAATAGATATGTGTGTTAGAACCAGAATTATAATTTAAGGAGTATGTTTTATATCAGAACATTAACAAAATGAAATTCTTTGGAAAAAAGATTAAGATTTTGAAATGTGGAATGACGGGTAAAAATTTAAATTCCAAAAGGCGCTAAATCCTTGTTTAATTCCAAAAGGCGATAAATCCAACAACATTTAAAAAACTAAAAAATATTTAAAAATAACTACTAAAGCAGGATTTCTTAAAACATCATTTTAATTATGTTTTGGGGTATATCTTTGAACTGTGTACAAATCTTGCGGTTTTGTTGAAGCAAAAGTGGTCTAACCATGCTAACAGAAAACCTTGATTTACTCGCAAACACCAAAAGTGGATTTAGGGAATTAAACTCTTCATATAGAGAAACTGACCAGAAATATATTGTGATTATAAGAAGGCAAAGCCAATGGGATTCTAACGGATTCGAACCCGAGACCTCCGGATTGCTAGACCGGTGCTCTCCCGACTGAGCTGTAGAACACCCTAGCACGGTGCTCGTCTTATACTCGTCATAGGCATAGTTGGTGGATTATTTATAGCCGTAGCCATCAAACAACAGGGTCTAATTACGCCCTACAATCCCTGAATTACCTGAAACCTAATCGACAGTATTAATTACACTAGCATGTGTAATTGCCAAGTGCCGGTGCCGGTGCTTCTGGCTTCTGGCCAAGTGCCAAGTGCCGGTGCTTCTGGCTTCCCATATTCATTTTGTCCCGATTCATCATTCATTACGCCCCACTTACTATTCAATAACAGTTTTAATCTCAAACTTTAAATGATCTACACAGCAATGTTAGTGATGTGCATTTCCAAAAAGTGAAACGAATATTAAATACATTCATTAAAATGTATCGAAATATACTGCAAGTTGTGTAGAATGATGAAGAAAGCTAATGGCTATTTGTCTACACTGCCTCTCAACCAAAAATATTAAATCATCAATACGTTTCCTATTGTCATCGTGTTCCTCTTAAAGTTACTCGATAAAGCGCTAGCATGAAGTTAGTCCTGTCCAAACATTCATTATTGCAATTACAGAAGAGGGAAGTGTAAAATGCGTTATCGGTTCAAGTGAGATGGATTCGAACATTGAAAAGGGATTGCATCTTGTAGCAACCGTTTCAAAAGCTACCGTTCGTTTGTAATTACTTTATTATAACTCCTTGAAAGTTTGATATATTGGCTCTCATAATGTTGATTGCGCCATCAATGTAGTAAACTACGACCTCAAAGTCATAAAACGATGATCACACCAAGAAGTGTAACTACATTGGTATAATGGTATACTTCTCGTGACTACAGTAGTTGTATCATTCCATAAACAGATAAAGACTTTATAGTAAAATATAAAAAATAGATACAAATTAGATCATATTAGTTTAGCCCGAAAAAAGATACGGCACTGCAAATGCCAATTTGTATGTGTTTTCATAATGAGCTCCTCGTGGATGTAATGTCTGGTTATAAACACCGATGCATAATATAAACATTAACTTTTGTCACTATTTATCCGATTTATATTCAAACTTCATCCATAACGAACAATATCATTATTACGATAACGCACACATTGGCAGCTATTTGTTTGCTAATACATATTTGGATGATACAAATACGATAATCTTTCGCGCGAAAGTAGATAAGTAATCGTAATGACCTCTATACAACGTTCCGGAGACCTAGTTTATGATCGTGCCTTGTCGAGAGTTCGATATGATACAATTCACAATAGCAAGAATAACTCTGTATAAAGTTTACTAATGTCGTAAATAAACCTTATCGCATCGTCAATGTTTGGTTTGCCAATACATATTTTATATGTAATAACGTGCATAATTTTGCACGTAAGCAGGGGCCCGTTTCGTGAAAGGCTGAAAGGGTGACGAAATTACAAATGCATTTTGATTTTGTTGATATGTAATAATGAATACATGCCATATCTTTTCCCTTTTTGATGTACATTTGTGTCTTATTTTTTATATTAAGCATATAACCATCGACTGGGAGGGTGATGGCAAAACTATACGTGCCGAGGTGATCTGCGAAGGGACTGTCATGCCGAGGCGTAGCCGAGGCATGATAGTTACCTTCGCAGATCACCGAGGCACCGTATAGTTGTGCATCCATCACCCGAGTAAGGAGATTTGGTTATTTGCTTTATATCCCTCATATTATTTTGATCACAAACGACCTATAACTAACACAAACTGCTCAAAAGTTTGGGATATTAGGCAATTGATTAAAGGGAGCGTTGAGTATTGGTATTTTCCGAAGTGGCCACCCCCCCCCCCCCCCCCCCCCCAGAATTAATTGTAACGGATTTGGTTGATTTCAATTCCATATGAAAGATCATCGAAAAAAACATGGGAAATGATAATAATTCCCATTCAAATGCTCTAATTGTTGTGAAATTTGCTTTCAAAATATTATATAAAAGTGATTGACGTTCGGACATCACTTTTTAGAGAACGCTAGGGCGAGGCGCAAGCGTTCTAGGTCCTCTTAATACGGGACTGAAAATTAATATTTGTAAGCACGCTAATTGTGCTTAAAACTATACATATGATACGGTACTTACCACCAATTTTAGTTTTTATCTCCCCTCCCCTCTCTGTTTACTTTCTCTCTCACTACCTCCCTCTCTGTCTCTCTAATCCCTATACATGTATTCATTATCCAGTCTTTTGTTAGTTTCTCGGGGACTGCGCTAGATAAGCCTTTATTTTGGCTTTTGGTTATCCCCCCACATTCAAATACGGTTTATACTTTTCCCCCTTACTTCTGTATTTTCAATCTATGGTGTCTTTTTTGTTGTTGTTGTTTTTTTCTTTTCATGCCTTACTTGTTTGTATATAATTATGTAAATGTATATTTGCAGTAGTAATTGTTATGTATATGATATGTTTTTGTATTCTTTGCTTTTACATTGTATTTTAAACTTTGAATGTGGAAATAAAATAAAATAAAATCAAATCAATTCACTCTCCATTATGTGATCTAACTATCGGGTGGATTAAAATTATGATTTCCCCTCCATTCCACTAAAAAATCAGTGATTTATGCGCCTCCTCGACTTCTCTCCGCGTGTTAGCGCGACTCCGAACAGAATTTTGAACGAAAGATGATCGCGATGGCCGCGGTAACTATTACCGCGCATTACAATCCCGTATTAGGAGGACCTAGAACGCTAGCGCTTCTCTCTAGAGTTAATTTGACTCTTGAGTTGTAACGGCTCTTTTAGAATGATAACAGGGGTTTTACTTTGTCGTGTGTAATTGTGTATACTTTTCGAGCATGGTGAAGTTATAACTATTAGTTTGTACCGTAATCGTGCAGGTTTTGTTTACTAAAGTTAAGTTTGTCCAATACTCAACTATCCCTTTAAGTCATTTATTTTAATTTTTTTTTAATCCTGCGCATGAACAAGAATCATGATTAAAAGGCTAAGACGCTTATACAGTCTTAACTGCTTGTTTATTTATTAGAAATGTGCTGAGTGGTTGTTTTCATACATAGTGCTCTTCAATTAAATAGTGAGAACATTAACATGATTGAAGTTGCCCATGCACTTACCTTTTGTAAAATGTGTTACATTTTTATTGAAAAAAACGTGGAGCAAAAATGTCTTGAATGATAAGATGTGAGAAGTATGTTCAACATAATGCTGGCTGTCAATGTGTTTAATGGAATAGATATGTGTGTTAGAACCAGAATTATAATTTAAGGAGTATGTTTTATATCAGAACATTAACAAAATGAAATTCTTTGGAAAAAAAGATTAAGATTTTGAAATGTGGAATGACGGGTAAAAATTTAAATTCCAAAAGGCGCTAAATCCTTGTTTAATTCCAAAAGGCGATAAATCCAACAACATTTAAAAAACTAAAAAATATTTAAAAATAACTACTAAAGCAGGATTTCTTAAAACATCATTTTAATTATGTTTTGGGGTATATCTTTGAACTGTGTACAAATCTTGCGGTTTTGTTGAAGCAAAAGTGGTCTAACCATGCTAACAGAAAACCTTGATTTACTCGCAAACACCAAAAGTGGATTTAGGGAATTAAACTCTTCATATAGAGAAACTGACCAGAAATATATTGTGATTATAAGAAGGCAAAGCCAATGGGATTCTAACGGGATTCGAACCCGAGACCTCCGGATTGCTAGACCGGTGCTCTCCCGACTGAGCTGTAGAACACCCTAGCACGGTGCTCGTCTTATACTCGTCATAGGCATAGTTGGTGGATTATTTATAGCCGTAGCCATCAAACAACAGGGTCTAATTACGCCCTACAATCCCTGAATTACCTGAAACCTAATCGACAGTATTAATTACACTAGCATGTGTAATTGCCAAGTGCCGGTGCCGGTGCTTCTGGCTTCTGGCCAAGTGCCAAGTGCCGGTGCTTCTGGCTTCCCATATTCATTTTGTCCCGATTCATCATTCATTACGCCCCACTTACTATTCAATAACAGTTTTAATCTCAAACTTTAAATGATCTACACAGCAATGTTAGTGATGTGCATTTCCAAAAGTGAAACGAATATTAAATACATTCATTAAAATGTATCGAAATATACTGCAAGTTGTGTAGAATGATGAAGAAAGCTAATGGCCATTTGTCTACACTGCCTCTCAACCAAAAATATTAAATCATCAATACGTTTCCTATTGTCATCGTGTTCCTCTTAAAGTTACTCGATAAAGCGCTAGCATGAAGTTAGTCCTGTCCAAACATTCATTATTGCAATTACAGAAGAGGGAAGTGTAAAATGCGTTATCGGTTCAAGTGAGATGGATTCGAACATTGAAAAGGGATTGCATCTTGTAGCAACCGTTTCAAAAGCTACCGTTCGTTTGTAATTACTTTATTATAACTCCTTGAAAGTTTGATATATTGGCTCTCATAATGTTGATTGCGCCATCAATGTAGTAAACTACGACCTCAAAGTCATAAAACGATGATCACACCAAGAAGTGTAACTACATTGGTATAATGGTATACTTCTCGTGACTACAGTAGTTGTATCATTCCATAAACAGATAAAGACTTTATAGTAAAATATAAAAAATAGATACAAATTAGATCATATTAGTTTAGCCCGAAAAAAGATACGGCACTGCAAATGCCAATTTGTATGTGTTTTCATAATGAGCTCCTCGTGGATGTAATGTCTGGTTATAAACACCGATGCATAATATAAACATTAACTTTTGTCACTATTTATCCGATTTATATTCAAACTTCATCCATAACGAACAATATCATTATTACGATAACGCACACATTGGCAGCTATTTGTTTGCTAATACATATTTGGATGATACAAATACGATAATCTTTCGCGCGAAAGTAGATAAGTAATCGTAATGACCTCTATACAACGTTCCGGAGACCTAGTTTATGATCGTGCCTTGTCGAGAGTTCGATATGATACAATTCACAATAGCAAGAATAACTCTGTATAAAGTTTACTAATGTCGTAAATAAACCTTATCGCATCGTCAATGTTTGGTTTGCCAATACATATTTTATATGTAATAACGTGCATAATTTTGCACGTAAGCAGGGGCCCGTTTCGTGAAAGGCTGAAAGGGTGACGAAATTACAAATGCATTTTGATTTTGTTGATATGTAATAATGAATACATGCCATATCTTTTCCCTTTTTGATGTACATTTGTGTCATATTTTTTATATTAAGCATATAACCATCGACTGGGAGGGTGATGGCAAAACTATACGTGCCGAGGTGATCTGCGAAGGGACTGTCATGCCGAGGCGTAGCCGAGGCATGATAGTTACCTTCGCAGATCACCGAGGCACCGTATAGTTGTGCATCCATCACCCGAGTAAGGAGATTTGGTTATTTGCTTTATATCCCTCATATTATTTTGATCACAAACGACCTATAACTAACACAAACTGCTCAAAAGTTTGGGATATTAGGCAATTGATTAAAGGGAGCGTTGAGTATTGGTATTTTCCGAAGTGGCCACCCCCCCCCCCCCCCCCCCCCAGAATTAATTGTAACGGATTTGGTTGATTTCAATTCCATATGAAAGATCATCGAAAAAAACATGGGAAATGATAATAATTCCCATTCAAATGCTCTAATTGTTGTGAAATTTGCTTTCAAAATATTATATAAAAGTGATTGACGTTCGGACATCACTTTTTAGAGAACGCTAGGGCGAGGCGCAAGCGTTCTAGGTCCTCTTAATACGGGACTGAAAATTAATATTTGTAAGCACGCTAATTGTGCTTAAAACTATACATATGATACGGTACTTACCACCAATTTTAGTTTTTATCTCCCCTCCCCCTCTCTGTTTACTTTCTCTCTCACTACCTCCCTCTCTGTCTCTCTAATCCCTATACATGTATTCATTATCCAGTCTTTTGTTAGTTTCTCGGGGACTGCGCTAGATAAGCCTTTATTTTGGCTTTTGGTTATCCCCCCACATTCAAATACGGTTTATACTTTTCCCCCTTACTTCTGTATTTTCAATCTATGGTGTCTTTTTTGTTGTTGTTGTTTTTTTCTTTTCATGCCTTACTTGTTTGTATATAATTATGTAAATGTATATTTGCAGTAGTAATTGTTATGTATATGATATGTTTTTGTATTCTTTGCTTTTACATTGTATTTTAAACTTTGAATGTGGAAATAAAATCAAATCAAATCAAATCAATTCACTCTCCATTATGTGATCTAACTATCGGGTGGATTAAAATTATGATTTCCCCTCCATTCCACTCAAAAATCAGTGATTTATGCGCCTCCTCGACTTCTCTCCGCGTGTTAGCGCGACTCCGAACAGAATTTTGAACGAAAGATGATCGCGATGGCCGCGGTAACTATTACCGCGCATTACAATCCCGTATTAGGAGGACCTAGAACGCTAGCGCTTCTCTCTAGAGTTAATTTGACTCTTGAGTTGTAACGGCTCTTTTAGAATGATAACAGGGGTTTTACTTTGTCGTGTGTAATTGTGTATACTTTTCGAGCATGGTGAAGTTATAACTATTAGTTTGTACCGTAATCGTGCAGGTTTTGTTTACTAAAGTTAAGTTTGTCCAATACTCAACTATCCCTTTAAGTCATTTATTTTAATTTTTTTTTAATCCTGCGCATGAACAAGAATCATGATTAAAAGGCTAAGACGCTTATACAGTCTTAACTGCTTGTTTATTTATTAGAAATGTGCTGAGTGGTTGTTTTCATACATAGTGCTCTTCAATTAAATAGTGAGAACATTAACATGATTGAAGTTGCCCATGCACTTACCTTTTGTAAAATGTGTTACATTTTTATTGAAAAAAACGTGGAGCAAAAATGTCTTGAATGATAAGATGTGAGAAGTATGTTCAACATAATGCTGGCTGTCAATGTGTTTAATGGAATAGATATGTGTGTTAGAACCAGAATTATAATTTAAGGAGTATGTTTTATATCAGAACATTAACAAAATGAAATTCTTTGGAAAAAAAGATTAAGATTTTGAAATGTGGAATGACGGGTAAAAATTTAAATTCCAAAAGGCGCTAAATCCTTGTTTAATTCCAAAAGGCGATAAATCCAACAACATTTAAAAAACTAAAAAATATTTAAAAATAACTACTAAAGCAGGATTTCTTAAAACATCATTTTAATTATGTTTTGGGGTATATCTTTGAACTGTGTACAAATCTTGCGGTTTTGTTGAAGCAAAAGTGGTCTAACCATGCTAACAGAAAACCTTGATTTACTCGCAAACACCAAAAGTGGATTTAGGGAATTAAACTCTTCATATAGAGAAACTGACCAGAAATATATTGTGATTATAAGAAGGCAAAGCCAATGGGATTCTAACGGGATTCGAACCCGAGACCTCCGGATTGCTAGACCGGTGCTCTCCCGACTGAGCTGTAGAACACCCTAGCACGGTGCTCGTCTTATACTCGTCATAGGCATAGTTGGTGGATTATTTATAGCCGTAGCCATCAAACAACAGGGTCTAATTACGCCCTACAATCCCTGAATTACCTGAAACCTAATCGACAGTATTAATTACACTAGCATGTGTAATTGCCAAGTGCCGGTGCCGGTGCTTCTGGCTTCTGGCCAAGTGCCAAGTGCCGGTGCTTCTGGCTTCCCATATTCATTTTGTCCCGATTCATCATTCATTACGCCCCACTTACTATTCAATAACAGTTTTAATCTCAAACTTTAAATGATCTACACAGCAATGTTAGTGATGTGCATTTCCAAAAAGTGAAACGAATATTAAATACATTCATTAAAATGTATCGAAATATACTGCAAGTTGTGTAGAATGATGAAGAAAGCTAATGGCCATTTGTCTACACTGCCTCTCAACCAAAAATATTAAATCATCAATACGTTTCCTATTGTCATCGTGTTCCTCTTAAAGTTACTCGATAAAGCGCTAGCATGAAGTTAGTCCTGTCCAAACATTCATTATTGCAATTACAGAAGAGGGAAGTGTAAAATGCGTTATCGGTTCAAGTGAGATGGATTCGAACATTGAAAAGGGATTGCATCTTGTAGCAACCGTTTCAAAAGCTACCGTTCGTTTGTAATTACTTTATTATAACTCCTTGAAAGTTTGATATATTGGCTCTCATAATGTTGATTGCGCCATCAATGTAGTAAACTACGACCTCAAAGTCATACGCGCGCGTCTCCGAGTGTAATTGCACGCGCATGAGCTTAAAAGATGACCATTGACCTGATTAATATTGATGCGAAATTTGAATTGAAATTGATATTTCATGACTGAGATATGATGATTATTAACATTTGACAAAATGGCGTCCTGATGACGTCACAATCATGTGACGTCACTGAAAAAGTGGGCAGTTCTAAGTTAGAACATGATCTATCATCATGTGAAGATTCATGATATTTGATTTATGTGATCTTGAAATAATCGACGAACAAAAGTGATGGGGAGAATAAATAAAAATAAAAGATCGAACGAAATCAATAGGTTATACATATGTATATGTATAACCTAAAAATCTTGACGAAATCAATAGGTTATACATATGTATATGTATAACCTAACTAGATGTTGAATTCGTCACTTTTGACGAATTAAGGTTATACATATCGATTTATTAAAATAAAAAGATGATTCCAAAAATAACTGCTCAATCATCATATAAATAATAGCAGATACCCTCCCCCTCCATAATAAAAAGTAAAAAAGAAGAAAAAAGAAAGTAAACAAATATTGCCTTGGATTCAAACCCACGACAATTAGACAATTAGATCTAGAGTCGCAGAGTCGTACCACTACACCAACCCTTGTTCACTTGACAGAGATAAAAAAATGATGGTATATGAGTAAAAGATTGCACTCTGTATTTGCCAATACAAGATATATTTTTTATGCGTGGCAGACTTATCGTTATTGTATAAATTCGCAATTTCAACTTTAACCCTCAATATGATGCTATATAACATTTACTTGGCATAAATAAGGTATGAATTCGTATCTACAACTCATAATCAATCCGAATATTAAAGGGGTAGTTTAGTTTTGGTAAGGCTGAACTTAAGTAGCCAAAACCTACACAGTAACATTATAAACTAATAGTTATAATTCCACCATGCTCGAAAGGTATACAAAATTACAAACGACTAAGTAAAAAGCCTGTTATCATTCAAAAAGAGCCATTGAAACACAAGAGGGCGCTTTTTAAAAAGGCATTGGTTTCAACCATTTTTCATACAAAATTATGCATGTGATGTTTTATTGATATAATGATTAAATAGCGAGATCATCAACAACTATTTAAAAAACGCTTTTGAAAATTTTTGAAAAAGTGCAAGCATTTTGTTATTTTTTTCTAAAAATCATCTAATTATTTGGGCCCCAAATAATTATAAGATCAGATATATTTATTGATATTTCAGCCGTTTCTGGGTCGATTTTGACCAAATAAAGTTTATTCTGCCATTAAAATTGCATGTTCTCTCAAATTCGACACTCAGTTTTTCATTACCTCACAAAAAAATTGTGATCTGCAGCGCCCTCTCTACCAAAACTAAACTACCCCTTTAAAATAAAATTGGGTGTTTGTGGACTTTTTAAAAAGGTATGGCCGAATAAAAACACAATGTTTTTAACATATTTTGCCAATTTGCGTGCGCGTAATTTTGACTTTGACGCGCGCGTACTTCGTTATTATGAGTCAACAATGACTCAAATTGATAGGGTGAGTTGAGGGATGTATCAGAATTGCAAAACTTGTGAAAAAACGGCATTTTTCGTATTTATTTGCGTTACGCGTGGCAGACTAATCACAATTGTATAGAGACACATTATAGTTCCTGAATTCATATTGTTGGGTAATTTACACCACAGCACTTTTAAAGCATAACCTCAGCTACAACATATCGAAATCTAGGAGAAAATCAATGGAAAATAAGCGAGATATGGTCGAAAGTCTGCTGTAATTGATTTCAACATCGATTAAAATCAGTTAAAATGCGCATTTTCAACTTCAACCGTCAATATGATGACTTTACAACATTTACTCGGCATAAATGAGGTATGAATTCGTATCTACAACTCATAATCTATCCGAATATTAAAAGAAAATTGGGTGTTTGTGGACTTTAAAAAAAGTTATTGCCGAATAAAAAAAATATGTTTTTACCATATTTTGCCAATTTGCGTGCGCGCGTAATTTTGACTTTGACGCGCGCGTACTCTGTTATTATGAGTCGAGAATGGGTCAAATTGATAGGGTGCATTAAGGGATGTATAAGGATTGCAAAGCATTTGAAAAAACGACATTTTTCTTGTTCATTTGCGTTACGCGCGCAAATACGCGCGCGCCGACGCGCACGCGCGGAATTTTTTCGAAACGCTTAAAATTGTCTGAAACATAATATAGTAAATTACTCGGGTTAGGGTTTTGAACATTTATTTTTATTTTTGTTTATTTGACGGACGCGTACGCGCGCGTCTCCGAGTGTAAGCGCATGCGCATGAGCTGAACAGATGACGATTGACCTGATTAATATTTATGCGAAATTTGAATTTAAATTGATAACTCATGACTGAGATATGATGATTATTAAAATTTGACAAAATGGCGTCCTGATGACGTCATAGTGATGTGACGTCACTAAAAAAAGGTTAGCAGATCTAAGTTAGATCATGATCTATCATCATATGAAGATTCATGACAATTGATTCATCTGATCTTGAGATATGCGACGCACAAAATTAGGAAGAAGAATAAAGACAAATCTTGACGAAATCAATAAGGTTAAACATATGTATATGAATAACCTTAATAAATAAATACACAAAACAAAAACAAACACACACACATACACAGACAACTTCCCATATCTATCTTTCTCTCTCTCTCTCACACACACACACACACGCACTCACCCACACACCAAAACATACATGTATACAAACATACAAACAATCCAGAGTCCAGACAATGCATTTATTTATCACACCAAATTAATTGATATTAAAACACGATTAGAACAGTTGTATGAAAAAAACATAAGATAAGTCAAATATTCCATATTTACTAAAATCTTTATGATCTTCTTTTATCTATCTCAATGCATTGAAAATCTGCATATGCAGAAGTTCTGGTAATTGGGCAAAATACAAAACAGTAGAAGTAATGCATATTATTAAGTAGACTCATTGTAAGAACAAACAATTATTATCATAATTAGGTAAAATTTTCTGGCTATTGAAACCAGAACGTCAATGACGTAGCGCTCATCCGGCATCTCGCAACATCAAATATCGCAAATTTCATGTGGTACACTTTTCAACTGGTCAAAAAATAAAAATGTGATGCCCTGGAAGGGACATAAAAATTAATTAAAAACAAATTAGAGTGAACAAAATATAAATTTGACGCCCCAGAAGGGACATGGGAAAAAAAATAATTAAAAAAAAAAAATAAAAAAAAATAAAAAAAAATAAAAAAAAAATAAATAAAAAAAAAAAAAAAAAATAAATAAAAAAATAAAAAATAAAAAATAAATAATAAAAATAAATAAATAAATAAATAAATAAATAAATAAATAAATAAATAAAAAATTACCATAATTAATTAATGGAGAAAAATTTCAAAATTCTGTGTAGAAGTTTAGTGTACCAAAGTTAGCTCTACCAGATAAAGCAAACCAAATCAAAATCGGTCAAGAAATGAAGGAGAAGAAGCATTTTTTGTGATTTTTTGAATAAATTTGCATAAATTACCATAATTAATTAATGGAGAAAAAATTCAAAATTCTGTGTGGAAGTTTAGTGTACCAAAGTTAGCTCTACCAGATAAAGCAAACCAAATCAAAATCGGTCAAGAAATGAAGGAGAAGAAGCTTTTTTGTGATTTCGAATAAATTTGCATAAATTAGCATATATAATGAATTTCACGATTCTGTGTAGAAGTTTTAAATCCCCCTCCTAGCCCTATCTTATGAAACAATCAGAATCAAAATCGGTTGAAAAATAACGAAGAAGAAGCATTTTGAAAACTGTGGACGGACGGACGGACGGAAGGACGGACGGACGACGGACGCCACGCCATGGCATAAGCTCATCGGGCCCTTCGGGCCGGATGAGCTAAAAAATCTCCCAGGTGTATGTATTTCATTTAAATAGTTCTAGTCAGTTTTCTCTATGTTTGAAATTAATTTATAATTTGATTGTTTTGTAACAACGATCAAACTAACTCATTAATAACAAAGCTATTTGTCTGCTCCAGAAGATTGTGTACATGTTCATTGTACAGTATTAACAAGACAGTCTACTGTACAAAAATATTGTAATTTTACAATTTAAATCAAAATAAGAGAACATAATTTATCAAACTAGTAGTTGGAAATGGAGAGCGCTGCTAAAAAGCGATGCTTGTACAATGCAGCGCTCTCAAGTTAATTGTTACAGTACTTTAAGCTACAAAAAAAAATACGTACACAAAATATATTATTACAAAACTACAAAAACTTACTTTAGGAAAACAACGAAAAAAGGAAAAAGAAGAAAATACTACAAAAACTTACTTATGACAGGAAAATAAAAATGTAAACATCATAATAAAAAATTTAAAAAAATACCAGAAATACTTTACAAAAAGAGAAATAAAGTCTAGTGTTCTAGTATATATTATTTTTTCTAATAATTTAGAAAATGAAGTTAACAAAGATATTGGTCTATAATTATTTACATCCATTTTGTCCCCTTTTTTGTGTATCGGAATAATTTTTGATATTTTCATATTATCAGGAACTATCCCATTTATCAAAGACAAATTAAAAATATGTACTAAAGGATCCACTATAAATATTATTATATTTTTTAATAACACATTATCAATACCATCATGTCCAAAACTTTTCTTATTTTGCATATTTTTTACCAAATTTATCAATTCATTACGAACAATTGGAGCGAAAAATAATGAATTATCGTTTGGGGCTCCTAGAAAATCAACAAATTCTTGATTTGCAAATGGAATATTTTGTGCCAGATTCTGACCAATCTGCGAAAAATATGAATTTAACGTATCAACAATTATTCTAGGATCATCTATCTCTCTATTATTATAATTGATTTTAGAAACACTGGTTTTTGTTTCATATTATTCATCGCATTATTTATAATTCTCCATGTATTACGCATATCATGTTTAAACACATATAATTGATTCATATAATATTCTCTCTTTACTACACGCAGTATCTTAGTCAAAGTATTTTTATAGTTAGTATATTTAAGATGCGATGCCTCTGTTCGTTTGGATTTGTATGCGTAATGCAAATTATTCTTTCGATTAATGGATCGTAGTAACGTTTTAGTAACCTATGGGAGTCTGGGTACTTTTTTATACTGACCTCTTTTAGATTTAGTTAAGGGAATATATTGGTTTAAATAAGAGACTAGAATTGTCATAAAGACCTCGTAAGAACGATTTGCGTCTTCTAAATTATACACCTCCGCCCAATCTACTTCATTGAGAGCTTCTTTCAACCTGGCTAAATTTTCTGGTGTTATTTTCCGTATCTTTTCATAATTGACTTTCCTAGTGTTTGTATGTTCAATAGGAAAGGTTATATAAATAGGATAATGGTCGGATATGTCCAATAAAATAATACCTGAGTTGGGTAAAGGAATAACATTACTAAATATATTATCTATAAGGGTCGATGTAGTTTGAGTCACCCGGGTCGGTTTCGAAATGAGAGTAAGAAAGAGGCAGTCAACATTATATTCAAAAACTCTTTAGAAATATTTAGTGTATTACAGAGAGACAAATCGATATTAAAATCTCCCATAAAATAACAGTCCTTATTTCTCAGGGCGGGGCTGTGTATCAAATTTTGCATATATATCATAAATTCATTTATATTAGAGTTCGGTGGTCTATATATAACCCAATTAATGTGTTCTTAGCATTTGTTTGTTTAATTTCTACAAATAATGATTCACCAAAATCATTCATACAATTTAATTCATTTTGAACAGAATAATCTAAAGATTGTTTTATATATAAACCAACACCGCCACCTATTCTAGTTGTTCTACTATTATCTATAAAATCATAACCTGAAAGTGCGTATCCTGTGTGTGAGCCTTGTGGTAGCCATGTTTCAGTTAGCCCAATAATAGAAAAATAGTTTTGTATTGAGCCCTCAAAAAGTAAACGAAGATTATCAAGTTCCTATCGAAGTTCCTATTCATACTCCTAATGTTTAAATGAAAAAGAGAGAATGTTTGTTCTATATTATCTAAAGATTTAAGTTGATTTTCAGTTATATATTTAGAGGAGGGATATTGTAACATATTACCATTATTAGAATCAGCATCATTTATCAAGGTATTAATTTCTTCTGCAATGTTTCTATTAGAATCAGTATCAAGCAAGTCGTCTACATTCAACAAATCAAAAGCGAAAGTATCAACTTGAGCCAGTAGCATAATTAAAAAATATCAAAGTTTGCATATAAACACGTTGCGGCCGAGGCCCCGATCCGGAGAAACCAGCGAATAAACCTGCAAGGCGAGGATACGGGACCCAGTGAGGAATGGTATACAGTAAGAGAAAGGATACAATTACAGGAGCTTACAAACATACAAGAACATGAATACAAAACACTAAACATTACACAATAACAACAACAACAACACTAGTCCATGGCGCGAAAATCGTCCATGGAGTCAGTGAGACTTGGATTAAGCCTCCCTGTTGGTCGAAAAAACGACATGATGAATGTGGGGATCATCATAGAGCTGTGGTAGATTCCCATGAGTTAAGTTAGTGTAAAGAATCGTATATACACCAGAAAGAGGAGTGATTGATTTGGAAGAGAGTATTGTGGTAAAGTTGAATAATGGCCTATATAGCCAGATATCGGAGCGTAAAGTGATGGACATATTAGGGAGAATGGGGGAGCACGAAAGGGGGGGGGGGGGGGGGGGGAGGGGGTGGGAACAGACCGAAGAATAAACACCATTACATGAGTAAAGAAGTCATATAAATTGTCATTGGTTTAAAGTGTATACAGTAATTTGTACGAATATAAAAAGTAAGTGTAATACAGTCTGAGTCTTTAGGCAAATTATAATAAATAAATATCTATAGTCAGTTAATAAAGAAACAATACTTGATATTAAATGGTGATTTTGCGATTATTATTATAATAAAAATTCCATTCAAAATACTAATTGTAATAATGTTCAAATTATAATAATCATAAATAAGAGTACCGAAGGGGCAATATCAACTATTCAAAATGTAGAATGCATCATGCAACATACTAATAAGTAATAGTGCGTAGTATAAGCAGATTCATATACGAACATTACGTGAATAAACTAAAAAATAATAAAACAAAATTTAACAAAACGACTTTTAGGTCACCTTTGAGTTAGAAATGGGGAACAAAAACACAAATAAAACAAAAACTTAAACAAAGAGACAACCGTGTATTGATTCACGTGAATTGACCATTATATTCTAAAAGTTGAGATAGGATAACAGATAACATAATAGATGGACTCCAACTCTTTTAGTTTCTTTGGATCTAATCTTCATCAAAGATAAAGAGAGAGAGAGAGAAAAAAGTCTATACAATTCCACTAGGCTGTCCAAAGGTTTAAGCTAGGGAGGGAAGAGGATTACATTAGTATAATACAAGCCTAAATGGGTCATTTCTTGTTTGCGAGGTACTATTATATAGGAACAGAATACAAAAAAAGTAGTTTACATTTATGAGTGAATCAAGCGATAACACGTTCTCTGTAAAGAACAACGTAAGCACAGTAAGGGTGAGTTGACCAAAGTGTGTCATCAATACAATTCACATAAACTGTCAAAACAAGTTTAAGCTATGAAGGGAAGAGGATTAGATTGAGTAAAATACAAGCCTAGATGGGTCATTAACTTGTTTTCAAAATAAGGTTATTTTTGTTACTTTCGAGGACTTTGTGCGCCCAGTCACTAAAAAAGAAATGCAACTCTGAATACTACGGTCATTATATCAATAAAAAAGGAAAAGAAAAAGCCCATGTTACACACATAAATTAGCTAACAAATCAGGTCCTTCACGGCGGAGGGAATGCTATTATGTATGTGAAAAAAGGGAGTTTTACGTTTATCAGTGAATCAAGCAAAAGATCTTTCTATTTTAACATCGTAAGGACGAATTGACCTAAATGAGTACTTTAAAGTAAATAACACAACTTGTACACTTCAGGAATAAAGTGTATATTTTAGTATAAAAATGAAAAAACATGATTTTGTTCCTTGAGCGAGGTAGTACGTATTTCATGATTATGAACTGGTCATTTGGCTGTTATTAGAAACATCTAAATATAGGAGAAGATCATAATAATATTAATTTATACAAATCATGTATATACTTATATTATAATATGTACATTTTTAATTATTTTAGAGAATAAAATGCATACCAAAGATGCCGTCTTGGACACCGATGTGATATAATAATTGTCAGATATTGGGAGACGCTACATAATTTCACAGATATAATTTATTACGCCCCACTTACTATTCAATAACACTTTTATTCTGAGACAATATCACATTTATGCTGTCTTCGCGTATGGGAAATCTTGTCAATTCCCTGCTCCTTTGCATTGTGGGGAGATACAAAAATACACCTTGGCATTTAAATATTGATGTACTGTACTTTTATGTTAGAGGTAAAAGTTTTTACAAGCTGACAGCGAAATTTTGAGCAAAATTAATGCGGATAGTTCAATCAAGGATTATGATTAGTCAAAGTTGTTGATAACAATCTTGCATGCTGTCCTCTTTATGTGGCTTGTTGCCTAAACTCTGGTGTCATATAAGAACAATTTCATTGGAACCCCCCCCCCCCCCCCCCCACCCCACAAGAGGTTGTTCTATTATGGCATTACAGACTTTGGAAAGTTACTATCTAGACAGGGCAGTAAACTAAACTGTACAAAATCAGACATTATTTTGAATGGACAATCAACATTTGCTAAAACTTGTAATGTTTGTTTTCAAAAGTTGCTCTCACTTGTATTCAATCCGCATTAGTCTATGGGTACTCTTCCCCTTTAACCTACCGCCAAATATGACTGAAATTAATATACACAGCAATTTTATGGCTGTGTATTACCAAAGAGTAAAACGAATATTAAATAAATTCAATGAAATGTATCGAAATATACAGCACGTAAAGTTGTCCATAATTTTCAGAGGTTAGAATGATGAAGAAAGCTATTAGCTCTTTGTCTAAACAGCCTCTAAATCAAAAATATTAAATCATCAATAAGTTTCCTATTGTCATCGTTTTCCTAATAAAGTTTCTCGATGAAGGGCTATCATGAAGTTAGTCCTGTCCAAATATTCTTTATTGCAACTACAGAAGAGGAAAGTGTAAAATGCGGTATTGGTTTAATGTGAGATGGATTTGAACATTGAAAATGGATTGAATCTTGTAGCAACTGTTTCAAAAGCTACCGTTCGTTTGTAATTATTTTATTATAACTCCTTGAAAGTTTGATATATTGGCTCTCATAACTTAATCGAACATTTATGATGCATAGATGAAGTATTACGATTAGAAGATTATCTTGTGCATTGCTTATCATTACGGCAAATTCCATGACACATACAACATAACGGTTTGATTAAATACTAGGCCATTTTAAAATTGTTTCCAACAAAATATATATATGACAATATATGTTCTTCTATATTCATGCAAGCCTTGTTTGCTTATCAAGGTCAATCGGAAAAGATATGACATTCGGGCTATAAATCTATACCAACCCCCCCCCCCCCCCCCCTCCTCACCTTTCAAATGTGCCAGTGTACCCATGACGGTACCCAGGTAGTCCCTGACCTCTCGTTTGATAATCTCCGTGTAGCACCGACATTTTTGGGGTGGGGGTGAGGATCACCAATTATCAAAACAATTACCAAACGCAGCGGAAGTCTTAACAAATATTGCATATACCAGGATCTTTTCTTTCATTAGAACCTATGCAAATGATTCACCCTTTTTCTGCCGGTTCCACAGGATAAACGTTCACACAAACATTACACACACCAAGTACATCACATATACAAACAATTCAATCGTACCACGAACACCGAAAACATATCACAGGATATACATTTACACAATCAAAGCAATCATGCTCATTCTATCACTACACACAAGAGTCTGAGAATCTAGACTATTACTCATATATGTGAATATATATAGGGATGGCTTTTCCCTTTATTCCTTGAAACTTATTTACATAATATTTACAACTGCATGGGAGTTAAAACTCCAAGACACTAGTTAACTTGACATTCTTGTATATGTCATGAAGTGTCATAGACACGTATAATGTATAACTTATTCATCACTACTGGACAAAGCTAACTTGCCTTGAAAGTTATCGAACTTCTAAAAACTAATAGAAGTTAAACAAAAATAATAACATTAAACTAAACTGCAATCAATGCTAACCCTACAAGGTCATAACTTATCAACAACTTCTACATTTAAATCATATATAATAACATTTGGACATGAGGCTTCAATTCCCAAGTGGTATGTGTTGAGGCGACGGCCTTCATTGTAGTTGAAGTAACAACGTTGTCTCCTGAACAGAAGAAATATTAAATATTGTCAGCAACAATTCATTTGATGTTGTCTCAATGGTAGTCAGAGACAGAAGAGCAAAGTGAATAATACTAAAATACTTTTACTATTATTATCTAAATTATAAATCCTCATGTCGACACATTACAACTAAATAGTTAGTAAATATTTACAGAAAAACATGCAACATATATGATGACGATAATACTGTCTGTTTAAGAAGGCTTTATATGAACTAGTAAGCTCTGGATGTGATATTGTGCCCCATGTGGTGAGCTTGTAACGACACAGTTGACCTGACAATATCACTTGATTTGGAAAGTCCCCAAAATATATTCCCATCGCAATTTGGAATAAAATAATGCTTCACGCGCGCAGCCAGAATAACAGAGAGTATTATTGTCATTGTATAATATGTTCATTGGTTAGTAATACTCAGAGATAACTTTAATAAGTTTACAAGTTCAAAGAATGATTCAATAGCATTGGATAACACAATCACCCATTTCTACAGAAAGCTGACACAAAATCCATTCAAATCTCACAACTGCATAACCATCCACTCTTAAGCAATACATAGTGTTAACAGTTGATTACTAATGAGTAAGATATTCAAAAAGTGTAATAATGTGCTTACCTGAACAGAAGAAATATTAAATATTGTCAGCAACAATTCATTTGATGTTGTCTCAATGGTAGTCAGAGACAGAAGAGGCTGATGATGCTGAGAAGATGCCTGACTTTGAGATGGGTTATACCATTCCCAACTAAAAGGTAAAAAAGCTTAATTGCTTTCATTAATATATGTTCAGGATAAGCATTTAACATTAAAATCACACAACATTAATACAGTTGATACATAACATAATCATATAAATAACTTTCCCGACTGGAGAAAGATAAACAGTCATAATATAAACAGTCATAATTAATATGTTATGCACATTAATGTGTAGGCCAGCGCACCCCTTGGTCAAGTAATGGAATGATCCACACAGGGTACCTTTCTTTTGTCTGGCTGACCAAACATAACTTGACCAAACAATGTTTGAACAATTCTTATCTTCTCCCCCTTCACAAAGGAAGGGTCCATAAACTTGACGTTTGTGAACAGCACAATGGCACACCATTAGACTGTGATATAATGCACATAGCTAAATGGGCATATACATTGAGTACCTACATAGCTGTATGGAATGTACAAAACTGTACAAAATGAAAGGAATAATATAGCGGTTCAGTTCATGAACTCACCTAGTACAATCACTCATAATAATAATATATATTAATGTTGCCACTAAACAGGGGCTACATATTCTTCCGCCCTAAAAGCAGATGTCCTCATCAAGACAACAGCCGAAATACAATTCTTCATGAAGCTTATTATAAATACACAATGTTAGTGACTATCTTTAGATGTCACTGTGTAGTCTTCATGGGAGGCGACTTGATACAGCGGAGTCCCATGGTCTGTCCCGAGTTTTCCTGACTCAAGAATCATAATGGCGACGCCAACTAATTCATGGTCCTGCGGAATCCATAATGTCGGTCAGAATATGTTCAGATATGGAGATTCATCTCGGCATCAGATGAACTTGGGATGAAAACGGTGCGAAGTACTTTATACTTCCCTTTTCCCAATGTTCATCCTTGTATGTATCTGTCTTCAGGGTGAACTGCAGCTTCGCGTTGAAGTAAACTCCGCTTCATTGTTTATACGCGACAGGTGGCATCAAAGTTCAGAAAATGTAGAACGATGAGCGCTGCATCCCCCACTGTCATCTTTGGTGGCTGTACTAGCTCCTTGTCCAGCGTTGCAGACCGGGACAGGCTATAAGCTGCATCTGGCAGGTCTGATGGCGGCCACAGGTAGATCCCTCCGTCCTACCACTTAGATAGGAGAACCCTCATTCCTAGGACATGCCCTAACATTAACATACTATAGCATATTGACTAAGAAGGAATCTACAATTATCTAATACAAAAAGCAAACATATCTCTGCATACCTATGAAATGGTATCTTTTCATATTATACGAGTAAATAAGAACTACGTCATGTGACATGAATAAGTACAATTTAGTTTACAACAAATCGGTCATGAAAGCTCGCATTTGCTGAACGAGAGCCAATTTAAAATCTACATCGTGCTGCCTACCAGGTTGATCATACATAAGCCTACTAGGTCCTACACCTTTATTGTTCCTGGTAGACTTTCTACTTACTTTTACATTTTCATCGACTCCGGCATTCGCACGATCACCATCACTAGAATCACGCACATCCGCCTCAACATCCACAATCACACCATTATCAACTGCGTCGCTTTGCGCAAGCGTCTGGTCATTATCTTCGACAACAATATCAAAATTATCAAAATTATTATTTTGAGTATTATCATTCAAATGTTGTACATGTTCATGCCTGTCGCCATGGTTATCGTCATGGTGATTTATGTCATCAGACAAGTCGGTCGTGTGGTCTGGTATGTCAATGTCATTTTCGTCAGGAGTGGGGTTAGGGTCAGGTATACTTTCAATAGGGACAGACTCATTTGGTATGATGAAGATGTCCCCATCATCGTCTTCATCTTCTGCCTCACTAGTTGCTGTGTCAGCAGTATTTCTACAACGTGGTGTCGCTTGTCTTTGCCTAGTGACTGGTGGGTTGGTGGTTGGCAAGTCAGGGTCATTGGGTCTGTCGTTGGTAGGTCCGTCATAGGGGAGTAGAAGGTTACGGTGGAGGACTCTAGGAGTGTCCGTGCTTCCTTCCTTTTACACGCGGTAGACAGGGGAGTCACCTATCTTATGTAGGATGACATACACGTTGTCACCCCACCTGTTTGCTAGCTTGTGCTTGCCGCGCAAGTGCACGTTCTTCACCAGAACACGGTCACCTACCTCCAAAACAGGGGCCTTAGCTTTAAGGTCATATTGCCTTTTGTTTGCACTGCTACGCTTCGCCATATTTCTTGACGCTATATCGTATGCTTCCTTAAGCTGTTCCCGTAGATTCTTGACGTATGCTGTCTTGTCCTTTTCTGTCGACCACTGGGGGTCAATGCCAAAGGCAAGGTCAATGGGCAGGCGAGCATTCCTACCGAACATCAAGAAATACGGAGAGAAGTGTGTCGTATCATGCTCACAAACATTGTAAACGTGTACAAGGGGGCTGACATGTCTTCTCCATTCAGACTTACCCTTATCGGAAAGACAACCTAACATGTCTAGCAACACACGGTTAAACCGTTCTACAGGGTTGGATTGGGGATGGTATGGGGTAGTGCGGACTTTTTCTACTCCGGCCATGCTGCATAATTCCTTGATCAACTTGGAATTAAAATCCTGTGCTTGGTCGGTTAGAATCTTGGCTGGCCAACCATAGTGAACAATAAAGTTCTCCCACAGGGCTTTCGCCGCTGTGGAACTACGTTGGTCTTTGGTTGGGACTGCTACTGAGTACTTACTAAAGTGATCTGTCATGACTAGGACATTTTCTACCCCTCCATTGTCGGGTTCTATGCTCAGAAAATCCAAGCATAGAAGTTCCAATGGCTGAGTAGTCACGATGGTGCCCATTTCTTCCCGCTCTTGTTTCTTTTTCCGTTTTATGCATCTGTCACACTGGTCGATCCATTTCTTAATGGTTGACGCCATAAACGGAAAGTAGAAGCGTGTTTTCGCAAGAGAGGCACACTTATCAAAGCCTAAATGACCGCAGTCATCATGGATCCCACGCATAGCTTGGCCAATGAAGCTGTGCGGGATTACTAATTGAAGTCTTACCTCACCTGACAAGGGGTCTTTAGTTTGTCGGTATAAGACACCTTTTTGTAGAACAAGCCTTTTCATTTCCCGGAACAGCACTCGCAGGTTTGGGGAAGCTTCTTTCCTATCTTTAGGGGATGGGTGGGAACCTGATTCAATGAATGTCCTTACCTTACCTATGTCTGGGTCATCCATCTGGAGTTGACGCCAATCGGTGTCACGAAGACCTGGGAGGGAGTTGTCACCTTGTAGACTATGTATGTAGGGGTGTGGTATGGACGAGGGTTGCATTGCAAGACTTGTTGCAATTACAACTGGAGGGGACTGGGATGGATATTTGGGGGTGTGCTTATCTTGTAGCTTACCTGTCTCATTGGCTGGTTGCTGGACATAGCCTTGGAATAATGCTGATACTTCAGCATTATCCATCTGCTGGACCCTAGACTTTAGGAATTCTACTTGAGTACTTACCTCTTCCTGGATCTGGTTGTCATCAGGTTCTAGGCCCGGCCTCCTGCTGAGAGAGTCTGCATCGTTCAAGTTCTTTCCTGGGCAGTACCTAATTTCAAAATCAAAAACGGACAAGTTTGCTACCCACCTCTGGCCGGTTGCGTCAAGCTTGGCATTGGTCATGACATAGGTTAGGGGATTGTTGTCCGTAATGACGACGAACTTCTCACCATAGAGGTAGTCAGCAAACTTTTCAGTAACTGCCCACTTGAGACACAAGAACTCATGTTTCCAAGCGCAGTAATTTCGTTCAGTCTGGCTGAGACCACGCGAGGCGTAAGTAATTACCCGCTTTATGTCGTCCTGCTCTTGGTAAAGAACGGCCCCTAGACCAAACCCCGATGCATCGCAATGCAGCTCAAAGGGTTTTGCCAGATCAGCAAAGCCTAGGACTGGTGCAGTTGTGAGCAGCTTCTTAAGTGCCAGGAAAGCATCCTCACACCTATCGGTCCACTTCTCGCGAAAGGGTTCAAGCTGGGCTCTCCTTACCTTAGAGCGATCAGCTGGCGTGCTGGATGATTTCCTAGGCATCGACAAACCTACCAGCAGATCATTCAGTGGTCGGCATATCTTGCTGAGTCTTTGCAAAACCTCCGGTAATACCCACAAAATCCTAACCACTGCCTGAGCTGCTGGACATTGTTTGGTCGTTGCCATTCGAGCACATCCTTGATCTTGGATGGGCATGGTCGAATCCCTTTACCACTTATCTCATGCCCGAGATGTGAAACTGTCTGGTAAAGGAAGTGGCATTTCTCCTTTTCAAGTTTGAGGCCAAATCTCGGACCCTAGTGAGCACTTTCAGAGTGCGATCAATGCAGCCTTGCATGGTCGGTGCATGTATGACAATGTCATCTATGTAGGCGATTGCTTCTCGCAAGGAGCAATCACCTAGGCACCTTTCCACGACCCTCTGCATTTGGGCAGGGCTGGACTTCAGGCCTTGTGGCATACGAGTGAATTCATACAAGCCAAATGGGGTATTGAAAGCGCTAAATTGCCTATCTTCTTCACGGAGAGGAATCTGAAAGAATGCGCCTTTCAGATCCACAACCGTGAAGAACTTGGACCCGTGGAGTGAGTTGAATAGGTCCTCTACCTTTGGTATGCTGTATGCGTCTGGGATAACCCGCCGGTTTGGTTGACGATAATCTACCGTCATCCTCAGTTTCCCAGATTTCTTGCGCACCAAGCATACGGGTGAACTGTATGCACTGGTAGAGGGCCTTATCAACTCTGCGTCCAGGAGGCCTTGAAAGAGCTGTCTAGCTTCTTCGTACATGTTTTGAGGAATGGGGCGTGCACGAGCATTCCACGGGGTCTTGTCAGTAAGCTTTATTATGTGCTCCACGCCCTTAGCACAGCCATAATCATTATCATCCTTAGCAAATAGCCCATCAATTTGATCTAGGTGTTTGGTTAATGAGTCAACAATGTCTTGGGAAGTGTCACTAGCAATGTCGTAGTCGCCTACTGAGTCGTCATCGTCATCTACTTTCTGGGGGGAGGAGGTAAAGTAGCATGGTACAGTCAGCCCTACAGAGTCAAAGTCATCGTTTTTAGTCATTAGTCCAGTCACATTAGCGCATACTTGAGCAAGTGGTCTATCCCACATGTAGGTAAACGCCTCCGCTATCACTTGTCTATTGTGGACAGTGATGGGGACATTTGTGTTGTTACTGATACTTACCTTTACTTTGGCTCTCCTGCCCAACACTTCCTGGATAGCATTTACAACATGAATGTCTTGGTTGTGATGAGGATTCTCTACCTCTTGCACTAAAACATTGTGCTTACCAGGGGGCAGGGAGCTGTACAGGGTTCCAACTACCTGTACAGCCTGGTCAGGCTTGATTGTGAGGGGTCGTCGCAGTCGACAACGAACTTGTCCTACTTTTCCTGTGGTAGGGTCTCCCATCCTCTCCTCATATGCAGCCTTCTGATAGCAGGCATATATTGAGGTGGGGATATCAAGGGCAGGTAGAAATTTGGGGCCTAAATGTGCCCTGCCTGCGGTTGCTAGGCTACGAAAAACGTTAGTTCCTACAATGACTGGGGAGGGGCAAGAGACGGGACAGGTGACAATTATCGCTAAGACATTTACCGGGGAGCCTATACCTACAATATCTTCAGGGAGGGAAATGGGAATGGATATATACCCTTCATACAGCACTGGCTGCCCGTTCGCACCTTCAATACGCAGTGACGAATTAACAAGTTGCTGAAGTGGATATGCGCTACTCAAGTGAGAGTCATAGAACTCTTTCTGGATTGTGGTGACTACACTGCCACTATCTATTAGACAGGTAGTCCGAACATTATCCTTACCAAGTGTACAGTTGGTCTCACAAGACTCTCCTACCAATCCAGGGGGAATTTCTACTCCTAAATTAGACTTAGAATTGTGATGTTGTTGGGGTACTACCTTAGGGCGCTTTTTATTTCGGCCTCTCGTCCGCCCACTAACGGAGGTCCCTACACGTTTGGGTGATTGAGAGTTTGGGAGGGGGTAGGAGGGGATTGGGGGAAGGAGGGGACACTCTCTACAGTCATGGCCTCCCAGGCAGCAAGAATGTCTTTCCTGCGGGCCAAATTCTTTTTCTTCAACTCCTCATTGGGGCGATTATTACATTCCCTTTCGAAGTGGTCGAACTCACCACAATTATAACAAACGAGTACCCTAACTGGGCAATTCCTATTGGCCGAGTTTATTTGAGTCTTAGGGGGACCTTGCCTATTCTGAGGGGGCCTGTTCTTCTTTTGGGAGTTAGAGGGTTTCCCTTGATACATCAATGGGGCAGGAGGTGGAGGTGGAGGTGGTGGCGGTGGTGGTGGGGATGGGGATGGGTAGGGGAGGTATGGGTTGGGCGCGCCGAGCTGCTGGGCGTAACTTTTAACTGTGCGCTTTTGCGTGTATTTTGCATCACGCGTTGCTTCGGCCTCTCGAATGAGGCTAATTAACCTACAAAAAGGGGGCGCAACAATTTGTTGGTGGAGGTTTGTCACAGAGAGGATGTACTCATCCTGGCATCTCATCATAAACCTATCCAAAAGTTGTTGGTCTGCCGAGTCTGGTACAAACTCTCCTACCTCCACCAACTTGTTTATTTTCAACTGTACCCTCTTTAAGAAGTCTGAGGGCTTTTCTCCTTTGTCCTGGCTCATGCACATGAACTCAGTAAGGAGAAGGGACTTGTTTTCCACTGCGCCATAGACATTGTCCAAAAAGGAAACAAGTCCATGAGCAGTGGAGCTAGGGGACACTTGCTTGGCAAAGTCGTTTGCAGGTCCACAAAGCCTAGTGACTATCTCGCGCCTTTTTGTTTGCTCGTCAATTGAGGCCATTGATGCAACCTCAATTGCGACATCCTTAAATGTCTCCCAGTCTACCTCGCCTTGTTTTGGTGGCTCTTTTCCTGAGAAGAGGCCAAGACGGGGAAGACGTGGAGCATTAACTACGCCATGACTAGGGGCAGGTGGCGGGGAAGGGGAGCTAGGGGTAGGAGCAGGGGGTGTAGGCAGGGGGCTAGGGGTGAGGACAGGGGGAGGGCTACCTATTGAACACCCTTTCACCAATTTTTCAAGTTCGGAAAGGCTGAGCCCGGATTCTACCAAAAACTTACCCAAGGTGTCATTGTCGGCACCAGGGGATAGTGTATCCTTATCAGGGACAGGGGAAGGGCTGTCGTTGAGAGACATACTATAAATAGGTCAAATCTTATACCAAATAGAAAACAAAAATAACAATACGAACAATACAAACCAAATTTCCAGCAAATGCAGGTAACACGGAGAAAGCTGTTACGGCCAGAAAATAATTATAAGAAGTGAACAATAGATATGTTCCGACACCTAAGAAAACAAAAACAACAACAACAAGAACGACAACTTGATAAATTAATCAAAGTTAAATCATGTATACTAAAGAAGAAAACCAAGTAAAGCAATTTCAAGACCAATAACCTAGCAATTGAGACTATACTTTACCTTAGATAGCCTTATAACCAGTTGCATCAAACAATAAAAGAAGTAAACCAAAATACCCTACAAGTACCAGTTTACTATAATCATAACAGCCTATAAATCAAAGCAAGGGGTCAAGGTCAAGTCATTACATTAGGTTAGTAAGTCATTTAGTAGGTCACTATCAAAGTTAATCTTAAAGTTGTATGTCATACGTATGTCATATGTTACTAAAACAAAAACAAAAAAACAAAAGAATTTGACTTTAGCAAAAGTAAAAATAATCAAAATTCAAAATATACTAAAAACATAAACCTCGCTCTGCTACCAATTGTAGCACCGCCATTTTTGGGGTGGGGGTGAGGATCACCAATTATCAAAACAATTACCAAACGCAGCGGAAGTCTTAACAAATATTGCATATACCAGGATCTTTTCTTTCATTAGAACCTATGCAAATGATTCACCCTTTTTCTGCCGGTTCCACAGGATAAACGTTCACACAAACATTCACACAAACATTACACATTAAACATTACACACAAACATTACGTTTCACTAAGTTAGCCGTGATCTCCACCACGGTGGAAATCAACTCAACTATTTCAATAGCTTTCGTCAACATTCCATGCCCTGTTAACTGCCCCCCGAGACCTAAACATTACACACACCAAGTACATCACATATACAAACAATTCAATCGTACCACGAACACCGAAAACATATCACAGGATATACATTTACACAATCAAAGCAATCATGCTCATTCTATCACTACACACAAGAGTCTGAGAATCTAGACATTACGTTTCACTAAGTTAGCCGTGATCTCCACCACGGTGGAAATCAACTCAACTATTTCAATAGCTTTCGTCAACATTCCATGCCCTGTTAACTGCCCCCCGAGACCTAGTGGTATTATAGAGATAATATCCTAGGGTTACACGCAGTAAACCGATAAGAACGGTGTCAACGGTGATAAAATTCTACTAGAGGCACGAATCTCTCAACCTCTCCTCAGGCCTGAGAAGCGGATATTTTCTAACTTGGGTGAAACGTAATGACTATTACTCATATATGTGAATATATATAGGGATGGCTTTTCCCTTTATTCCTTGAAACTTATTTACATAATATTTACAACTGCATGGGAGTTAAAAATCCAAGACAATAGTTAACTTGACATTCTTGTATATGTCATGAAGTGTCATAGACACGTATAATTTATAACTTATTCATCACTACTGGACAAAGCTAACTTGCCTTGAAAGTTATCGAACTTCTAAAAACTAATAGAAGTTAAACAAAAACAATAACATTAAACTAAACTGCAATCAATGCTTACCCTACAAGGTCATAACTTATCAACAACTTCTACATTTAAATCCTATATAATAACATTTGGACATGAGGGTTCAATTCCCAAGTGGTATGTGTTGAGGCGACGGCCTTCATTGTAGTTGAAGTAACAACGTTGTCTCCTGAACAGAAGAAATATTAAATATTGTCAGCAACAATTCATTTGATGTTGTCTCAATGGTAGTCAGAGACAGAAGAGCAAAGTGAATAATACTAAAATACTTTTACTATTATTATCTAAATTATAAATCCTCATGTCGACACATTACAACTAAATAGTTAGTAAATATTTACAGAAAAACATGCAACATATATGATGACGATAATACTGTCTGTTTAAGAAGGCTTTATATGAACTAGTAAGCTCTGGATGTGATATTGTGCCCCATGTGGTGAGCTTGTAACGACACAGTTGACCTGACAATATCACTTGATTTGGAAAGTCCCCAAAATATATTCCCATCGCAATTTGGTATAAAATAATGCTTCACGCGCGCAGCCAGAATAACAGAGAGTATTATTGTCATTGTTAACTATCTTCATTGGTTAGTAATAATCAGAGATAACTTTAATAAGTTTACAAGTTCAAAGAATGATTCAATAGCATTGGATAACACAATCACCCATTTCTACAGAAAGCTGACACAAAATCCATTCAAATCTCACAACTGCATAACCATCCACTCTTAAGCAATACATAGTGTTAACAGTTGATTACTAATGAGTAAGATATTCAAAAAGTGTAATAATGTGCTTACCTGAACAGAAGAAATATTAAATATTGTCAGCAACAATTCATTTGATGTTGTCTCAATGGTAGTCAGAGACAGAAGAGGCTGATGATGCTGAGAAGATGCCTGACTTTGAGATGGGTTATACCATTCCCAACTAAAAGGTAAAAAAGCTTAATTGCTTTCATTAATATATGTTCAGGATAAGCATTTAACATTAAAATCACACAGCATTAATACAGTTGATACATAACATAATCATATAAATAACTTTCCCGACTGGAGAAAGATAAACAGTCATAATATAAACAGTCATAATTAATATGTTATGCACATTAATGTGTAGGCCAGCGCACCCCTGGTCAAGTAATGGAATGATCCACACAGGGTACCTTTCTTTTGTCTGGCTGACCAAACATAACTTGACCAAACAATGTTTGAACAATTCTTATCTTCTCCCCCTTCACAAAGGAAGGGTCCATAAACTTGACGTTTGTGAACAGCACAATGGCACACCATTAGACTGTGATATAATGCACATAGCTAAATGGGCATATACATTGAGTACCTACATAGCTGTATGGAATGTACAAAACTGTACAAAATGAAAGGAATAATATAGCGGTTCAGTTCATGAACTCACCTAGTACAATCACTCATAATAATAATATATATTAATGTTGCCACTAAACAGGGGCTACATCCGCACATGCCAGTTGCGTTAATTTACAAATCAACGTGTACAATAAACTCTGTATTAATAATGATAATATATAGCCCTTATCGTGCGCCATCAATATAAAGTCATAACACGATGACCACACCAAGAAGTGTAACGACATTGGTATGAATGGTATCATTCTCGTGACTGTTTGTATCATTCCATAAACAGATACAACATTTCAAGTAAAATATACAAATTGATGATATTAGTTTAGCCCGAATGAAGATACCGCCCTGCAAATTTTAATGTGTTTTCATAAATAGCTCCGCGTAGAAGTAATGTCTGGTAATAAAACACCGCTATATAAACATAAACATGAACATAAACTTTATTCACTGTTTATCCACTTTTACTCAATCTTCACCCCTAACAAACAATCTCAGTATTACGATAACGAACACGCTGGCAGCTATTTGTTTGCTAAAACATATTTGGATGATAATAATTAGATAATATTTCGCGCGAAAGTCGATAAGAGACTTTAGTATTAAAATTGTAATGACCTCTATAGAGCGTTCCGGAGGCCTAATTCATAATCGTGCCTTGTCGAGAATTCGATATGATACAATCACAATAGCACGAATAACTCTGTATAAAGTTGACTAATGTCGTAAATAAACCTTATTGCATCGTTAATATTTGGTTTGCCAATACATATTTCATATGTAATAACGTGGTTAAGTTTGCACGTAAGCAGCATACCATCATTTATATTTAACATTTTAAAATGTAAGACGAGCGCCAAATGTCGCCATCTTTGGTGACATTTTGAACATTTTGGCCCGTATTCACAAAGGAGGTTTGTAGGAGGTTTGTACAAACCATGGTTTATCAATGGTCTACATCTATGGAGTGCAATTTGTAAACTGATGGAGAAAGAATGTAAACTCCTTACGTGTTAACAATGTTGATGGTACACATTTACAAAATTCACCAAATAAATGTTTGTCTTCTCACATGGTGAAATTTGCTGGTTAGCAAGCACTAACAGTCATATAATTAGAAATTATGAATTGTTTTACTTGTGTACGATGTAGACCATGGACAAACCATGGTTTGTACAAACTTCCTACAAACCTCCTTTGTGAATACATGAATACGGGCCAATGTTTTCTAAATATTCTGTTTAATTCTTGTGAATGGAAAGTAGGCTAATTATGAGGACTGGTTGTTGTTGATTTGAGATGTATTCCCCTTTTCAGTTAACCTTGCTTGAATTATGAATTCTTATCACCATCCACCACGAACATTTTGTCATCCATGAAATACTTGATTTAGAACATTAGCGGACTCTGTGCTCGCATTCTAAAATTGTATGTCTTTATATACGAGATGTGGTGATATGGCGAATATTCCTTTGTTTTCATTACTTACCAAATTTAAATTGAAGTCCATGGCAACTAGTATTTTCATAGAAATAGTAAACGAGCGGGATGCAAGACAATTCCGGCGTGGATTTATTAGAGAAAAATTAACGTTAATCGCAGTCGATTAGGCGTGGCGTTTTACGACAGATAATTCTTACAATGGATGGATAAGTGGGCGCGGTGTGCGATGCGGGGCCAGGGCACGGCGTAGCGGGTATTATGTAATTTCGGCGAGGGGGATAGATGTGATTTGTCGATGTCACTAACCTCCATTATTAGGATGATGATCATTACATTTACCACTGTGACAGCTTGGACCAAGTTATTTTGCACAAAAGAATGACTGTCCACATCTGATTTGACACATTCTAATTAGCACAGTTCTTAAGGGACAGGAACAAAACTCGGCTTTTCAATAAGTTATTGTTGGGAAATCTCTTTTTTGTATTTGTATTTATTATTTGTATTGCAGTGTTATTATATTTGTTAATGTGTGTTTTTTTTGACAATTTCTATGATACTTGTATTACGGAGTTGCACATTGTTTTAATAAAGTATAATATCCCTAATAATCGTTTTCATTGTTCATGATGATGATGATAATGATGATGATATTGGTGATGATAAGCATGGTGATTATGGTGATGCTTATAAAAGATGATGATGATAATGATGATGATGATGATGACTTTAATCATGGTTGATGATGCCGGCAACGATGACCATGGATTGTGATGATGATGGTGATGTTCAAGATCACCATCATAGTGATGATAACGATACTCATGGTGATGATCATCATAGTGATGATGATGACGTTAATTATGGTGATGGTGACAATCATGATTCCCATGACGATGATGGTGATCGTCATCATAGTGATGATGACGAAAATAATGGTAATGATGACCACGGTGATGATTACGATGATCATGTGATGATGACGATAATGATGTTGATGGTGAACCTATTATGAAACTTTAACAATCATCATTTATTGCGTGGCGTAAATTTAATTACACTAAGACGGCAAACGAGCTTCAAATTATATAGTGGAGAAGAAACAATTAACTATACCGATTAGGCGTGTAGGCCTACAGTGAATATTAATGGGCGCAGTGTGGTCGGCGGATTTTAACATCGCTGAGTGATGTCAATTTGCGAATTCAAGTCAAACATAGACCCAATACATGTTTTAAATATATTCGAAATTGTTGGGGAATACAACATTGTATATATGTAAGTGGTGTTGTTCGGCAGCTCCGCCACACCCTCGCCACCAGACTCGACATCCGTGTGATCGGGGCCTGACTGTAATAAAGGATATCGTTCGATATCGGATCGCACGAGAGATAAACAGGCGGGTCCTAAACGAGGTCGTGGTCCGCTGACATAGCTTAATAACGGCTGGACGTTGATACCAATTACGACCAGTTAAGAACTATAGCAAAACATCGTTAAGTTTAAATGGAAATACAAAATATAAAAATAACTCTATTTACCTATAGATATATATTATCTATATTGATATGATTGAAAAAAATAAGTAGTTTAAGGTTATAAATCAGTCAGTTATTCAGATAAATTGTAAACGGTTCAAGCGTTGGAGTGGGTGCATATCGTCAAGTTTGCTTGCCGATAAAAGTTCCCCTTAAATCTGTATAAGTTAGGTAATGATAGTGATAATAATAGATATTGATATAGCGCAAATTGCAAAATGCATCTTAGCGCCAAAGAATACATTTACATACAAATCATCAAAACATATAAACATACATGGTGTTAATGGTATCGATAATGCTAAAATAAGTACAAAGAAAGGAGTGTATAAGCTCGGAAAAAAAAATCAGATTTGAAACGAAACACGTTTTGCAAAAGAAATATTTGTAAAACTAAAAACTATACTAGTATTCCTGAAAATCTTATAAATCCTAAAATCTTTGTTCTGAATCAATGAAAGATTAATAAAAGGCAACCATTTTAGTCAATTGCTCCTCCGAGACTACACGTAGTTCCCTAACATCGACATCATAAGCTTGCAACTTAGATGCCCACGTTCCCGGACCCATAATCAGCCAATAATATGATAAGGTAGATAACGCCAAGAGGACTAGGAGTAATCAACTCTGAGTGGGTAAAACAAACAATCATTAACTGTTGTAATTGTTGAAAACAGTTTGGTGCAGTCAATATTCAATAAAATGTAGTAAAAAGGTATGATTATGATTAATGCATTAACCCTATCAAGCCCAAGCTATTTTGGCGTTCCCAGACCCAAGGGGGGGGGGGGGGGGGGCTCATAGGGCCCCCCCCCCCTCTCTAATTTCTTTATTATTCAATCAACCACTTTCATATTTGGCACATGTGTCAAACAGGTCAGGCTCTATAAGTTGCAATCATAAACATTTTTTAGAGGTCACCATATGAGGGCGCTATTTACGATAATATGATTAAAAAAACATAGAAAATGTCAGAATATAGCAATTGTTGAGCTTTTTTAGCCAAGAGGACTGTTATCAAGTATTATGAAACTTTAACAATCATCATTTATTGTGTGGCGTAATTTAATTACACTAAACGGCAAACGAGCTTCAACTTATATAGCGGAGAAGAAACAATTAACTATATCGATTAGGCGTGTAGGCCTACGGTGAATACTAATGGACGCAGTGTGGTCGGCGGATTTTAACATCGCTGAGTGACGTCGATTTGCGAATTCAAGTCAAACATAGACCCAATACATGTTTTAAATATATTCGAAATTTCTTGGCGAATATAACATTATATATATGTACGTGGTGTTGTTGGCATCTCGCCACTCCGCCACACCCTCGCCACCAGACTCGACATCCGTGTGATCGGGGCCTGGACTGTAATAAAGGATATCGTTCGATATCGGATCGCACGAGGGATAAACATGCGGGTCCTAATCGAGGTCGTGGTCCGCTGTAGCTTAATAACGGCTGACGTTGATACCAATTACGAACAGTTAAGAACTATTGCAAACATCATTAAGTTTAAATAGAAATACAAAATATACAAATTTCTCTATCTACCTATAGATATATATTATCCATATTGATATTATACAAAAATGAAGTAGTTTAACCCTAAAAAGGCCGGGCTATTTGAGGTCTTCCTACGGGTGGGGGGGGGGGGGGGGGGGGGCATTAGGCCCCCCCCCCCCCCCCCCCCCCCTAAGGATATCGGCCGCGGAGCCGTCGATCGCCGTGAAAATTTGCACGCGTAATAAGTGAAATGTATAGAATACAATGATAATTTTGTATTTGTTTTTATTCATCAATTTGCATACTTATGGTTTATGCCAATAATGTCATACAATTCATATTTTTACCCATAAATCCTATATCTTCATAA
>JBAMJV010013819.1:0-21643 GCA_037951105.1 Echinarachnius parma | reverse complement strand
GGCTAGCAGCCTGAGCGCTCACATATGTTGTCTTTGGGTGGTTGTCTTGAAGGTAATTGGCTTAGGGGGGGGGGGGGGGGATAATCCAGGGGGGTAGTTGTCCGGGGTTGATTGTCCGGGGGGTAATCGTCTGGGGGTAATTATCCGGGGGTAGTTGTCCGGGGGGAGTTGTCTTGGGGGGGGGGGGGGGGGTAATTGTCTTGGGGGGTAATTGTCTCGGGGGAGGGGGGGTAATTGTCTTGGGGGTTAGTTGTCTTGGGTGGTAAATGTCCTAGGGGGGTAGTTGTCCGGGTGTTAGTTGTCCCGGGGGTAATTGTCCTAGGGTGGTAGTTGTCCGGGGGTGATTGCCCGGGGGTAGTTGTCCAGGGGGTAGTAGTCCTATAACCAATTTTGACTGCAGAATAAATTTTATTTTATCAAAATCGGTTTACAAACGGCTAAAATATCAATAAATATATTCGCTTACACTTTTTCAATCATTTTCAAGAAAGGTATTGTAATAATTGTTGATGATCACTTGATTAATTTGGCAGTCATTTCTCATGAAATCAATTATTTTTTGGGTAATTACTAAACATCTAATTGTCCTGGGAACGCCTCTCTTAAATCAACAAAATGTGACACAATCTAAAGAACTGACTAATGAACTAAATTCTGTAGATGACGCGTCATGACGTAAGCCAATGAATTGTCAATCACATGTCAATCACGCTACCGATTCCGGACCTTAAATGTGGGTGGGGCGTATACTGGCTGCTAAGTGAGATTTGGCATAAGAAAATTAGTCCTAAATCACTTCTGTGTTTATTTTCATGGATCTTTTTTTGGCAGACCTATGTTTCAAGTCATCAACTATAGAATAAGTGTAAAAGTACGTTGTATTCTTTAGGTCCTTTAATCACTATTTCAACATAACAACAGATGCGTAATTATGCATGGGAAATGATTAAAACCAATGCTTGTTTAGAAAGCGCCCTCTTGTGTTTAAGGCTATTTTTGAATGATAACAGGCTTTTGTCTTAGTCGTCTATACCTTTCCAGGATATTGGAGTTATAAATATTACTTTGTAATGTTATTGTGCAGGTTTTTATTACTAAATGTCAGCCTTACCAGAACTATACTACCACTTTATCCTACAAACTGTTACGAGTTACTTATAAACAATATCGCATTTACCTAAATCACGTTATGTGGCAAGCAAAAAGCAATCGTTATTATTAAACATTTCCAGAAGTAGACATGATTACAAACTAAGTTATCAACCTTTTGATAATATATCAGGAACAAATTCACCTATATTACTAAAACTATTTTTAAGAAAATGATTCCATCTATAATTAACTTGCTATTTAAAGTATTTTTAAAATGCGCTTTTGTAATATTGTTCACCATTTGTATGAATGTATATACACCAGTTTGTTACTCTGATCTAAATCTGTTATTTTGAACATGGATCATTTGTGTATGCCTGTTACTAAATCTAAACAATTCAATATTGTTAAAGGGATAGTTGAATTTTAGTAGAGAGGGCGCTACACATAATTATCTTAGTGTAAAATTTGAAAGATCATAATATTTTACTGACAACTAAACTTTATTTGATCAAAATCGGTTCAGAAACATCTAAAATATCAAAAAACGTAACCATTTGTAATCAATTATATAAAAAAAGCTTCCTCTTTTCAGAAATTGTACAAAATAAGTTGTTTAATAGTCGTTGATTACCACTCTAGCTAATCACTATTTTTACGAACCATCATATGCATAATATGTTATTTAAAATGAGTTTTTAGGCTGCATCCTGTTGAGTTTGAACGGCTATTTTGCAATGCTAACAGGCTGATTAATTATTCGTTTGTAATGTTGCATTCCTTTCCAGCATGGTGGAATTATTTATATTAGTTTGTAATGTAATTGTGCAGGTTTTGGTTACTAAAATTAAAGGGGCCCTGCAACCCAAATGCATGTTGACCTCTGTTCATCTGTATTAGTGTACACATTCAATATTTGTAAACGGTTTTACCCAAATATGTTTTGTATATTTTTAAACATTTTATCATTTATTTGTCTTCATGTTGCTAAGCCCCACCTCCTAAAAAACCCTCCAGAGCAAATTCTATTGTTGACCTGTTCTTCCTTATGTTTTCTATTGTTTTGTTAATTTCTTATGTATTTCTTTGTTTTGTTTTTACTTATGTATTTTATTGTTTTTGTTGTTTATTTTATTTCTAACTATTATTTAACTATTTAACGTATAACATGTAAACAACACCAAATAACTAATGATACACCTCATTTTACGAAAATTGATACATGTATTTCCATATGTTTTGTACACAAATCACGAAATTGAGCGATCTTCGGGCTCACATGCATAGACAAAAGGTCACGTGACTTTGTAACGGTAGGTCCGATTTTCGAATTTTTTGTTTTAAAATGTGCGCAAGACCCCAAACAAAACCCACTCAACTTTCCCTTTAAGTTCGTGTTTTAATGTTATAATTATTTAAATATGTCAAGAAATTTGTAGAAAAATTATTTTAGGCCTCGACATAAGCTTTCCCCATATCCCAACCAATGCTATAGTGTAAACAAGAAAAATTAATAATTTGAAGGAAAAACAGAAATCCTGAATGTAATACAAAGTTATTATCACTATTATAAAGTCTGTATTTATTAATACTACTGATGGTAATAATAATACTACCAACAAGGAATACTATCAACAATTACAGCAATCCTAATGACAACATTGCTGGGAATATTGAAAGTAAAACGTATTTGTTTGGTTTAATCATTTGTCCACAACACAAAATCTGAAATATTTGGGAGCGATTTCTATTTTTTTCTGGAAAAAAAGAATGCAATCACCGTAACCATGATAGTAATATATCATCAAAATTATTAAACTTCAAAGCTCTTGCTGATCAATGTTTCATGAGCCAGAATAGGCGGTACAATTATGGCATTTGTCCTCTGGGAGTGGCACTGGCGTATATTTGTTCGGAAAGCACAATGCATTGGGGAGGGGGGGGGGGGGGGGGGGCAACTAATTGTTCACAAACAATGCTCGCCCTTTAATGCATTGTGTTTTCCGAACAGATTTACGCCCGTGTGGAGTGGGGAAAATAACATGCACTGTGTTATTCTATGGTAGTTCGTTTCAAGTTTGTTCGTGCGTGCGGAGGTTGTCAGGCTAAGTACGTACCGATGGATGGCGCGCGCGCATTCGAGTACATCTAGCCGTCAGGTTTATATACGTCCAGCACCTATGTTAACTTTCTTTCGCAATCCTGGCCTTCATCAAAACACCTACTGTGAGTAGTAGTAGTAGCCGTCGGTCGCGAAGCGACAATGACCGCCTTCAGATTCACTTCACAGCTGATCTCCATACAGCTCGCTGGCCTGCAACAGTTGTCCATGTCTTAAGGTCAATTTGCCTCCGCTTTAGGTTCCGCTTGACCGTGTCCTTGTATCGAAGTCGTGGTCTACCAATCCCTCTTTCGCCAGCTGGTAATTGCGAGAACAGCAGTTGCTTGGGTAGCCTCTCAGAGGGCATCCTGATGACATGGCCTGTCCATCGTAGGTTCTTCCTGATGAGCAGGTCCTCCATCGAAGGTAGTTGTACTCTCTCTAGTATTTCTTTGTTGGTCACTTTGTCATTCCATGTGACCCTCATGATTGATCGGAGGTGTCTCATCATGAATGCATGGAGTTTGTTCACTTGACTTTTGTAGAGAGTCCAGCTTTCCGCACCGTATAGGAGAGTGGATAGGACGATAGCCCTGTATATCTTACACTTCACTCTTGTTGAGACATGATGGTTATTCCAGAGCCTGGTTCGCAGTCTTCCAAAGGCACTGCTGGCCTTTGACATTCGTTTAACCAGCTCAGAATCGATGCGTCCGTCTTTGGATATGGTGCTGCCGAGGTATGTGAAGTCATCCACCTGTTTTAGCGCTGTCCGATCCACAAGGATCTCCTCCTCCTCTTGGTGGTCTGTACCTGGTTGGAACAGTACTTCAGTCTTTCTGATGTTTATTTGTAGACCGAACTTCTTTGATGCCAATGAAAATGCATCTATGACATGTTGCATCTGCTCTGGTGTATGAGCAAAAAGAGCACTGTCATCCGCAAAGAGGAGTTCCCTCACAAGAATCTGTGTAGACTTCGTCTTAGCTTTGAAGTGAGCGACATTGAAGAGGTCGGCGTCTTGGCGTGATTGGATGTATACTCCCTCCTCAAAGTCCGCAAAGGCCTCCTCCAACATCGCCGATAGGAAGATGGAGAACAGCGTAGGGGCCAGCACACATCCTTGTTTTACACCGTTACTTACAGGGAAACTTTCGGATGTTTCGCCTGCTTCCTTGACTTTAGCCATCATACCGGTGTGTAGCGACTCAATCATTCTTGTGAACTTCTCAGGGCATCCATACTTCCGAAGTAGTTGCCATAGACCTGCCCTACCAACAGTGTCAAATGCTTTGGTGAAATCCACAAAGACCACATAGAGAGATCGGTTCTGCTCGATACACTTCTCCTGCAATTGTCTGAGGCAGAAGATCATGTCTACTGTGCTCCGGTTGTTTCGGAATCCGCATTGTGTCTCAGGCACTATACCCGGTGTTATGTGTGCATATAATCTGTTGAGAAGGATCCGGGCAAAAACTTTCCCTGCTATCGACAATAGCGATATTCCTCTGTAGTTTCCACACTGCGTTCTGTCTCCCTTCTTAAAGATGGTGACAATGTTAGCATCCTTCCATTCCTGAGGTACAGAGCCTTCTGTCCATGCTTGTTGTATCAGCATGAGCAAGCTGTTGGTTAATGTGGCTCCTCAATGCTTCCATATCTCACCTGGTATCCCATCCACTCCAGGGGTCTTGCCCTCGGCCAAGGAGGCAATTGCCAGTTGTAGCTCTTCTCGTGTTGGGATATCATCGAGTGCGGTAACTACAGGACGTTGGTTGATCCTATCACGTGCCTCAGGGTCGATATCTCCTGGCTGGTTGAGTAGTGTCTCGAAATGCTGTGACCATCGTTCAAGCACCCTTTTGTTGTCTGAAAAGGTTGTGGTACCATCCAGGGGCTTGAGATGCACTGTACTTCTTGTCTGGGGACCCCAGACCTCTTTCAGCCCAGTGTGGAAGGACTTCATGTCATTTTTGTCCGCGAAGCGCTGCAGATCCTCTGCCTTTTTCTCCCACCAGGTGGTTTTCAGTTTCCGTGTATACCTCTGCAAGTGTCTGCAGGCTTCCTTGTACGCGGTGGTGGTGGACCTAGTGATTCTGGTCTGTAGAACACGTTTGTGTGCTTCATCCCTTTTCTTCATGAGTAGCAGAAGCTCGGGGTCTGCTGGGTCAAACCAGTCCTGGTGTTTTCGCTCTGGTTTACCGAGGGTGTTGCTCGCTGTCTCATACACAACTTCGCTGAGTGATGCCCAGGTTTGGTCAACTGTCTTTCCCTCTTGCACTCTCCAGTTCTCCAGCGCCTTTCCCATATCTTGCTCTAGGCTTTGTCGGTTCTTGTTGACGTGTAACCGGTTAGTGTTCAGCTTCGCAGGTTTAGTAGCTCCTTGCTTCCTACGTTTTGGACGAAGAGCAAACGCAATCTTTGATCTTAGTAGTTGGTGGTCAGTCCAGCAGTTTGCTCCACGCATAGCTCTTGTGATGTGAACATCCATTCTGTCTCGTTGTCTTGTTATGATGTAATCAATCAGGTGCCAATGCTTGGAGCGAGGGTGCATCCAGGTGGTCTTGTGTTCTTCCCTCTGCTTGAATACGGTGTTTGTCAGTACGAGTTCGAACTCAGAGCACAGCGCTAGGAGTAGCTCACCGTTGGCGTTGCATTTACCGATTCCGTGCCTGCCTAACACTGTCGGCCATTTCTCATAGTCTCGTCCTACCCGGGCATTGAAGTCTCCCATCAATATTAGCTTGTCAGTTTGGGGGGTATCCCGCAACGTTCTTCTAAGCTGATTGTAGAAACTCTCCTTAATTTCCTCCGGACTCGTCATGGTTGGTGCGTATACACTGATGAGAGTAGCATTTCCCTTCTTCGTCAGTGGTATCCTCATAGACATGATTCTATCATTCACAGCTTTAGGCATTTCTGTGAGCTTCGCTATGATCTCTTTTCTGATGGCGAATCCCACTCCAGCCTCTCGTCCTACCCCGTCCGGCTTGCCGCTCCAGAAGAATGTGTAGCCCATGTCATCGAGGCTTCCTGACTCAGAGAAGCGTGTCTCACTCAGAGCAGCAATGTCAATACTGTATTTCTGCAGCTCCATGGCTACTAGGGCAGTCCTTCTCTCTGGCCTGTCCGTTCTCTCCCGATCTAGGAGTGTCCTGACATTCCACTGCCCAAACGTCATTGCAGTTATTCCGCTGGTGTCGTCGTTTTGTTGTCGTTGTTGATGTTGTTGTTGTCTTCCTAGCATACTTGGCACAGTCGACGGAAGTCCTGATCTAACAGCGCGGTCCTTGTTAACCCGGGCGACGACCGAACCGGTATGAAGTTTCATACTGTTGTGCATAATCATGAAGGCTGCTAGCAAAGGTTGGTAAGTACCGGTAGCTCTTGCAAGTTACTAACGGTACTCTCTCGGGGAGCTGGTGGCAGTTTCACATCGGCGAGGACAAGCCAGGACGGATGTGATCCACTAGACCCTGCAGTGACCGGTCGAGGGATGTCGGGAGTTCCGTATCATCAGTCGCCCTCAATGCTGTCACGTTGGCATGGTTTTCTGTTAGGGTTGGCTCCCTTAGCCTTAGATTCTAACGAGAATCTGCCCCATAAGGCAGTGGCATACAACTCTGAGGAAAATTGAACATTAAATATTGAAAATTGAATTTGTTAATACATTTAAGTCTATGTTTGTTTTGTTTTTTGAGGGCGCAGTATTTATAGTAGCTTCTCTCCACATATGTTCATATTATCATAATTTATTATCATGCATGGCAGAGGTGCCAATTTCCCTTAGGGAATCTTATACAAAAAACAATGTTCAGTCCTACTCAATTAAAGGGACTTAGTAAGATTGTCCAAATCCTCAAAATAAATTTTTCATTCTAGCGGTTCCCTCATACCTTGTTGTATTCGTATTAACAATAAAATCATGGGACAGGTTTCGGTTTTTCAAATTTCCCTTTCGTTACAAAGATATGTACGATCGAAGTATTCAGATAAGAAAAACTCCGGGCGAGTTTTTCTTCTGTGTACAAAGTGAGTGCAGTGAGTTATTGAATATCACTTTGCATTTTCACTCATTACTTGGCCATGCAATGTCCATTTGACTTGACATTTTCACACAATACCCTGTGGACATATGAGATAACAATCATATACATTGCATCAACCATTCATCACTTTTTGCACATGTCAACAAAGTTACTAGATCCCTTTAAGTAGCTGATTATCGTAAAAATATTTGCATATACATATATATTATAATTCAATTAAATTGGACGAAATTTTGGTGGCACAATCACGACATTACTGGACAGAGATCCTAACAATTATTGAGCTTGGTCTTGTTGCTCTGTTCGCCAGCAATTTAAGGGTATGCAGCCCCGCGGCACACTACTCACAAGAGCTCTAACAAGCCAAGCTTATACAGGGCCTATGATAAGTATGATATATAGTAATGCCGAGCATAAGTACCACTCACCTTATTAATCCAATAATAATCTATAAATCAAACGGAAAACAAAATGTGAAGAGAAAAAAGAAAAAAGAAAAAAGAAAGAAAAAAAATCCAAACAAACAATCAGCACTCACTGAACACTACCTATAAAATACAAGTTCTTGTTTGCACTCATTAACGCACAACAACTACACCAGTACAAAGTGTAAAATATCTAAAATGCACACTTATATGTACATTATATAGCTTAAGAAAGATTAATAAGAAACTAACTTATATTATTTCATAATAACAAGAATTGAATGTGTATTATGAGAGTAGACACTGATTATTAACCGTGCATCGTAATGACCTGATATCGGCAATGCATTAGTCAATATAATTGACAATACATATGAACCTGTAATTGCTCTGTAAGAACGGTCGTCAATGTGCGCAGTATCAAGGTAGTGTTTGAAACTTGAATTATATTTTTTGAAGGACAATGACACTTCATAATGTATTTAAAAAAGGAAATCACAATGTTATGTTTTGTGTTGGCAGAGAGAAATTGACGTCCTGTATTCTATTACTCGAATATAATTGCGCAACGTGTGAAGCCTACCGTATCCTCAAGGAGTTTCAAACACGAGGAGGTCTATTGCCAGTAAATGTATTAAAACACCTGTTAGTATCAAGGCATGAACACAAACTAATGACTCTCGCTGCTTTGATCACGATCTGTGATGCCACCTCAAACTCACTATGATGCGGTAAGACAGTGATCGATTTCCACAAATATTACTCTAGAAAGTAAAATTGTGTGTCTTTCAAATTAAAATTATTACGAGGTATTAGGATAGTATGGATGAAGATTATAATAGCTTCCCGTGCATACACATGGTAACATATTGAAGATACTCGATTTCTTCTAGCCATTGGAGGGGGGGGGGGGATGAAACATAATTTTGACCATCATCGGCGAGAGAGTCAATGCGACCAACCATCTCTTTTCGTGGAGTTATAGCCCTAAAAAAAAAAAAAACGACTGGTAGCGTTTCATTTTGCATTATACACGTGTATTCACCCCGTGGGAAAGTTCGGACCCGCACACATACCCGCGCTACGTAACCAGCGCACAGATCAAACATGTGCGCAAGCGAATACGAATCAAAATATTCAAAGCTCGTTTAAACTGACTACATGACTTGTATATTTTTAATTTTTGACACCCTTTTCCGTGACATACCTTTACAAATGTCGGCTTCACAATACCTTTACAAGAATGAATACAATATAGTATACGATTGTATTCGACTTCGTTTTCTTCTCTAATCCATTTTTATTTCTACAAAACTCAAATTATAGTGAGTCCATTGAGGGTCAAATCAGTCCATTTCGTTCAATATTCAATTAGTGTTTCCTTGTGCAATTTTGCATAAATACAATATTTAGTATCCAGAGTCATCGTTCGTTCATTATAAAAGTTTCCATGCATGGTAGCATAAAGTTTAGCCTTAATCATAATTATTTATTGATTACTGTCTTTTTTGAGCGCTTTAATATTATTGAATCTTTAGTCAAATATGTTTTTATGTTCCATTATTTATAAGTAGTTTGCCATAATATTTTATAAAATGTTGACCATTTGAAGCAATGGTTAATACTTGCGATATTCTTGGCTTTCTTTCTTTATTCGTCAAATGGTTTCATGCAGTTGTTCCCTTTCCCTTCCACTTCAGATAGATCTTGACTCCTTGTACCTTGATTCGGGTTGACAAATGTTTCTCTTTCCTCAGCTTGTAGGCCAGGTCGGCGAGGTGGCTTCGGCGTGCCTTCATAATCGGTGGTAGGTCAGATCTCACGGAGATGCGGGAGCGAGGGGCTACTTCTGCGGCGACTGTCGGCGGCTGGTCTGGTAGTTGTGCCCTCTGGTTGTGGCGTCGGTACTGCTGGCTCTCGAATGCGTTGAGGATCATGTCTCTCTCGACCATGTAACTAAATCTGGCTATGATCGGCGATGGACTGGGGTTGTCGGGAGGGTTACGGCGGGGCAGCCTGTGAACATTTGCTAGTTTGATATCCCGGGCCTTTTCCTCTCGTATACCAAGGTGGGTGAAGACCCACACCATGCACTTGTAGATGTCTTCCTCCCGGTGTTCCTCGACCCCGTAGAACAGCAAATTCGACTTTCTGTTGTGAATTTTCATTAACATGATTTTTTCCTTCAAATTTATGATTTCATCTTGCAGGGACGATTTGACTTTTGGTATCAGTTCGGTTTAGATAGCGACTATTTTAGAGGAGTTAAACTCAACTGCCGTTTCTACTTCTCCCAGGCGTGTGTTCATCGATTGTATTTCGATGGTTATAGTATCAAGTTTAGTCATTATTTTGTCGGAGAAACTAGCGATATCTCGTTGCAAGTCGGCGTTCGAAATCGATGAGTTCGTAGATTCGGAGGCGTTCGAAGAAACTGTATCGGCCTGGGCTGGCGGGCCACCGGCCTGTTGCTTTGCCGATGCTTGTGCCGTTAGGCGGGTATTATGCCGTGATGCGTTCATAATTACTGCATTAAGTGGGTGATAGTCGGAGCCCTGCGGACATGCGTCCGTTCACGTTCAAGTCATGTCGGATTTAACTAAACGTTATATGGCAAGGAAAAAGCAATCGTTATTATTAAACATTTCCAGAAGTAGACATGATTACAAACTAATTATCAACCTTTTGATAATATATCAGGAACAAATTCACCTATATTACTAAAACTATTTTTTAAGAAAATGATTCCATCTATAATTAAGTTGCTATTTAAAGTATTTTTAATATGCGCTTTTGTAATATTGTTCACCATTTGTATGAATGTATACACACCAGTTTGTTACTCTGATCTAAATCTATTATTTTGAACATGGATCATTTGTGTATGCCTGTTACTAAATCTAAAAAATGCAATATTGTTAAAGGGATAGTTGAATTTTAGTAGAGAGGCTGCTACACATAATTATCTTAGTGTAACATTTGAAAGATCATAATATTTTACTGACAACTAAACTTTATTTGATTACAATCGGTTCAGAAACATCTATAATATCAAAAAACGTAACCATTTGTAATAAATTATAAAAAAGCTTCCTCTTTTCAGAAATTGTAAAAATAAGTTGTTTAAAGGGACAGATCCACTTTTACAAAACGTCTGAACAGCTTTCAGTTGACGGATGGGGATCAATGTAACACGCAAAAAAAAAATCAGAGCGAACAGCCCTCTAATTTGGATTCTACGAATGAAAAACTAATGCGTCCCTCCATTTAAACTATATATCGGTCAATAAAGGAGTTCAACTGATTTAGCATAATATTACAACAATAATGTACTAATTCTCGTAAAGGTATTGTGAAGCCGACATTTGTTAACGTATGTCACGGAAAAAGATCTCAAAAAGAAAGAATATATAATTACATGTAGTCAGTTTAAGCGATGTTTGGGTATTTTGCTTGGTAAACGCTCACACATTAGTACTTACGCGCGAGTCACGTAGCTAGCGCGGGTCACGTAGGGGTCATGCATACCGATCTAGCACTCCGTGAAATCTATGTACAAACTTACTCACCGGCCGAAAATACGTATGTACATAATTAACCGACGTCCCTCAGTTTATTCAGTTTTAGGTCTATAACTCCACGAAAAAGAGATTTCAAGCCCTAATTTTTTCAGGCATGCTATTAAATGACATTTCCTTTCATATAAGACAATAACCTTGCAACTTTTGAATTTTGGCTTGCAAAAGTGGATCTCTCCCTTTAATAGTCGTTGATTACCACTCTAGCTAATCACTATTTTTACGAACCATCATATGCATAATATTCATTTAAAATGAGTTTTTAGGCTGCACCCTCTTGTGTTCGAACGGCTATTTTGTAATGATAACAGGCTGTTTACTTATTCGTTTGTAATGTTGCATTCCTTTCCAGCATGGTGGAATTATTTATATTAGTTTGTAATGTAATTGTGCAGGTTTTGGTTACTAAAATTAAGTTTGACCAAAATTGTACTCTCTTTACCAGAACTCAACCATCCCTTTAAGCAGTTTGATAGTATAGCGTATACATTAAATGACCATTTTAGTATATCAAATGATGATCCCAATCATCAGTCAATTTCTTGCTAAATTGAATGATTGAATCGTCAGTCTGGTTGCTATTTAGATGAATTTGACCAGTAAAACCTTTATTACTGAATAATATTATTTTGTTTTAAGTTCGTGTTGTAATGTTATAATTATTCAAATATGTCAAGAAATTTTTAGAAAAAGTATTTTAGGCCTCGACATAAGCTTTCCCCATATCCCAACCAATGCTATAGTGTAAACAAGGAAAATAAATAATTTGAAGGAAAAACAGAAATCCTGAATGTAATACAAAGTTATTATATACAATTATATCCCTCATAAGATCGTTTTACCATTGTATTTGACAAATGATAGTTTTGGACAACACGCGCAATCCCCGCGCAATCACTTGACCGGGTTGTTAGCAAAAAATTAACACTAAAAGTTCGTTACGCGTTCGTCCCATAGATCATGTGTTTAAGCAAAATGCACACGCGATCAAATTTGTGCAGTGCTCTATGGCGCACACGTTCTAGTCACGTGATTGCCATTGCTGGTAAAAACTAACACCCTAGGAAGAAGAACGCCAAGACAGCCAATAAGCACATCCGTGGGAGCGTTAGCACGCATTCATTGCGTATGTGCGCAACTGCCAGCGCGTTGGTGCGCACTCGGTTTTGCGTCTTTGTGATTGTATGCGCAAAATAACAATGACTTTAAGCGTATTAGATGCGCCCAGGTTCTGGAGGCTCATCTGGCTTCATTAATGTCGATTGATTTTTATATCAAAATTTACAAGCGATTTTATGAAATATTCAAGAGATTTTCACTTATTTTGCTATAAGCTGAACACAATCACTGATATTGATGAGTGATATAAAACAACTAACGAATGTGCTTGATTGTGATAGGCAATCTATTACCTCGGTGGGCTCAAAATGACTATTACCCTCAGCTACGCTTCGGGTAATAATCATTTTGAGCCCACCTCGGTAATAGATTTGACTATCACAAGAAGCCCAATCGTTAGTTGTATACTAACGAATGGGCTTCTTGTGATAGTCAAATCTATTACCGAGGTGGGCTCAAAATGATTATTACCCGAAGCGTAGCTGAGGGTAATAGTCATTTTGAGCCCACCGAGGTAATAGATTGCCTATCACAATCAAGCACATTCGTTAGTTGTTTTATATCACTCATCAATATCAGTGATTGTGTTCAGCTTATGGCAAAATAAGTGATAATCTCTGAATATTTCATAAAATCGCTTGTAAATTTTGATATAAAAATCAATCGACATTAAAGAAGCCAGTATGAGCCTCCAGAACCACGGCGCGTCTAATACGCTTAAAGTCATTGTTATTTTGCGCACACAATCACAAAGACGCAAAACTGAGTGCGCACCAACGCGCTGGCAGTTGCGCACATACGCGATGAATGCGTGCTAGCGCTCCCACTGATGTGCTTATTGGCTGTCTTGGCGTTCTTCTTCCCAGGGTGTTAGTTTTTACCAGCAATGTCAATCACGTGACTATAACGTGTGCGCCATAGAGTACTGCACAAATTTGATCGCGTGTGCATTTTGCTTAAACACATGATATATGGGACGAACGCGTAACGAACTTTTAGTGTTAATTTTTTGCTAACAGCCCGGTCACATGTTTGCGCGGGGATTGCGCGTGTTGTCCAAAACTATCATTTGTCAAATACAATGGTAAAACGATCTTATGAGGGATATAATCACTATTATAAAGTCTGTATTTATTAATACTACTGATGGTAATAATAATACTACCAACAAGGAATACTATCAACAATTACAGCAATCCTAATGACAACATTGCTGGGAATATTGAAAGTAAAACGTATTTGTTTGGTTTAATCATTTGTCCACAACACAAAATCTGAAATATTTGGGAGCGATTTCTATTTTTTTCTGGAAAAAAAGAATGCAATCACCGTAACCATGATAGTAATATATCATCAAAATTATTAAACTTCAAAGCTCTTGCTGATCAATGTTTCATGAGCCAGAATAGGCGGTACAATTATGGCATTTGTCCTCTGGGAGTGGCACTGGCGTATATTTGTTCGGAAAGCACAATGCATTGGGGAGGGGGGGGGGGGGGGGGGCAACTAATTGTTCACAAACAATGCTCGCCCTTTAATGCATTGTGTTTTCCGAACAGATTTACGCCCGTGGGGAGTGGGGAAAATAACATGCCCTGTGTTATTCAATGGTAGTTCGTTTTCAAGTTTGTTCGTGCGTGCGGAGGTTGTCAGGCTAAGTACGTACCGATGGATGGCGCGCGCGCATTCGAGTACATCTAGCCGTCAGGTTTATATACGTCCAGCACCTATGTTAACTTTCTTTCGCAATCCTGGCCTTCATCAAAACACCTACTGTGAGTAGACACTGATTATTAACCGTGCATCGTAATGACCTGATATCGGCAATGCATTAGTCAATATAATTGACAATACATATGAACTTGTAATTGCTCTGTAAGAACGGTCGTCGATGTGCGCAGTATCAAGGTAGTGTTTGAAACTTGAATTATATTTTTTGAAGGACAATGACACTTCATAATGTATTTAAAAAAGGAAATCACAATGTTATGTTTTGTTTTTGCAGAGAGAAATTGACGTCCTGTATTCTATTACTCGAATATAATTGCGCAACGTGTGAAGCCTACCGTATCCTCAAGGAGTTTCAAACACGAGGAGGTCTATTGCCAGTAAATGTATTAAAACACCTGTTAGTATCAAGGCATGAACACAAAGTAATGACTCTCGCTGCTTTGATCACAATCTGTGATGCCACCTCAAACTCACTATGATGCGGTAAGACAGTGATCGATTTCCACAAATATTACTCTAGAAAGTAAAATTGTGTGTCTTTCAAATTAAAATTATTACGAGGTATTAGGATAGTATGGATGAAGATTATAATAGCTTCCCGTGCATACACATGGTAACATATTGAAGATACTCGATTTCTTCTAGCCATTGGAGGGGGGGGGGGGGGGGGGGATGAAACATAATTTTGACCATCATCGGCGAGAGAGTCAATGCGACCAACCAATCTCTTTTCGTGGAGTTATAGCCCTAAAAAAAAAAAAAACGACTGGTAGCGTTTCATTTTGCATTATACACGTGTATTCACCCCGTGGGAAAGTTCGGACCCGCACACATACCCGCGCTACGTAACCAGCGCACAGATCAAACATGTGCGCAAGCGAATACGAATCGAAATATTCAAAGCTCGTTTAAACTGACTACATGACTTGTATATTTTTAATTTTTGACACCCTTTTCCGTGACATACCTTTACAAATGTCGGCTTCACAATACCCTTACAAGAATGAATACAATATAGTATACGATTGTATTCGACTTCGTTTTCTTCTCTAATCCATTTTTCTTTCTACAAAACTCAAATTATAGTGAGTCCATTGAGGGTCAAATCAGTCCATTTCGTTCAATATTCAATTAGTGTTTCCTTGTGCAATTTTGCATAAATACAATATTTAGTATCCAGAGTCATCGTTCGTTCATTATAAAAGTTTCCATGCATGGTAGCATAAAGTTTAGCCTCAATCATAATTATTTATTGATTACTGTCTTTTTTGAGCGCTTTAATATTATTGAATCTTTAGTCAAATATGTTTTTATGTTCCATTATTTATAAGTAGTTTGCCATAATATTTTATAAAATGTTGACCATTTGAAGCAATGGTTAATACTTGCGATATTCTTGGCTTTCTTTCTTTATTCGTCAAATGGTTTCATGCAGTTGTTCCTTTTTCCTTCCACTGCAGATAGATCTTGACTCCTTGTACCTTGATTCGGGTTGACACATTTTTCTCTTTCCTCAGCTTGTAGGCCAGGTCGGCGAGGTGGCTTCGGCGTGCCTTCATAATCGGTGGTAGGTCAGATCTGACGGAGATGCGGAAGCGAGGGGCTACTTCTGCGGCGACTGTCGGCGGCTGGTCTGGTAGTTGTGCCCTCTGGTTGTGGCGTCGGTAATGCTGGCTCTCGAATGCGTTGAGGATCATGTCTCTCTCGACCATGTAACTAAATCTGGCGATGATCGGCGATGGACTGGGGTTGTCGGGAGGGTTACGGTGGGGCAGCCTGTGAACATTTGCTAGTTTGATATCCCGGGCCTTTTCCTCTCGTATACCAAGGTGGGTGAAGACTCCCACCATGCACTTGTAGATGTCTTCCTCCCGGTGTTCCTCGACCCCGTAGAACAGCAAATTCGACTTTCTGTTGTGAATTTCCATTAACATGATTTTTTCCTTCAAATTTATGATTTCATCTTGCAGGGACGATTTGACTTTTGGTATCAGTTCGGTCTCGATAGCGACTATTTTAGAGGAGTTAAACTCAACTGCCGTTTCTACTTCTCCCAGGCGTGTGTTCATCGATTGTATTTCGATGGTTATAGTATCAAGTTTAGTCATTATTTTGTCGGAGAAACTAGCGATATCTCGTTGCAAGTCGGCGTTCGAAATCGATGAGTTCGTAGATTCGGAGGCGTTCGAAGAAACTGTATCGGCCGGGGCTGGCGGGCCACCGGCCTGTTGCTTTGCCGTTGCTTGTGCCGTTAGGCGGGTATTATGACGTGATGCGTTCATAATTACTGCATTAAGTGGGTGATAGTCGGAGCCCTGCGGACATGCGTCCGTTCACGTTCAAGTCATGTCGCATTTAACTAAACGTTATATGGCAAGCAAAAAGCAATCGTTATTATTAAACATTTCCAGAAGTAGACATGATTACAAACTAATTTATCAACCTTTTGATAATATATCAGGAACAAATTCACCTATATTACTAAAACTATTTTTTAAGAAAATGATTCCATCTATAATTAAGTTGCTATTTAAAGTATTTTTAATATGCGCTTTTGTAATATTGTTCACCATTTGTATGAATGTATACACACCAGTTTGTTACTCTGATCTAAATCTATTATTTTGAACATGGATCATTTGTGTATGCCTGTTACTAAATCTAAAAAATGCAATATTGTTAAAGGGATAGTTGAATTTTAGTAGAGAGGCCGCTACACATAATTATCTTAGTGTAAAATTTGAAAGATCATAATATTTTACTGACAACTAAACTTTATTTGATTAAAATCGGTTCAGAAACATCTATAATATCAAAAAACGTAACCATTTGTAATAAATTATAAAAAAGCTTCCTCTTTTCAGAAATTGTAAAAATAAGTTGTTTAATAGTCGTTGATTACCACTCTAGCTAATCACTATTTTTATGAACCATCATATGCATAATATTTATTTAAAATGAGTTTTTAGGCTGCACCCTCTTGAGTTCGAACGGCTATTTTGTAATGATAACAGGCTGTTTACTTATTCGTTTGTAATGTTGCATTCCTTTCCATCATGGTGGAATTATTTATATTAGTTTGTAATGTAATTGTGCAGGTTTTGGTTACTAAAATTAAAGGGATAGTTGAGTTCTGGTAAGGAGAGTACAGTTTTGGTGAAACTGAATTTTAGTAACCAAAACCTGCATCATTACATTACAAACTAATAGTTATAACTAGAAAGGAACACAAAATTACAAATGACGTAGTAAAGATCATGTTATCATTCAAAAAGAGCCGTTAAAACGTAAGAGGGCGCTCTCTTAACACTCATCGGTTTCAACCATTTTTAATAAAATATTGTGCATGTGATGTTTTGTTGAAATAGTGATTAGATAGAGAAATAACCAACAACTATTTAAATACCTATTTTGTAACTTTTTGAAAAGAGTAAGCATTTTTTTGAATTTTTAACGGCTGGTTCAAAATTCTCTAATAAACCCGGGGCCGCGGCTTTATTACAAATTGTTATATTTATGGATATTTCAGCCGTCTCTGAACCGATTTTGATCAAACAAAGATGATTTTATTATTTAAATATTATGCTCTTTCAAATTTTACACTCAGTTTTTCATTACCTCACAAACAAAATAAGTAGTCTAGCGCCCTCTCTACCAAAACTCAACTATCCCTTTAAGTTTGACCAAAACTGTACTCTCTTTACCAGAACTCAACTATCCCTTTAAGCAGTTTGATAGTATAGTGTATAAATTAAATGACCATGTTAGTATATCAAATGATGATCCCAATCATCAGTCAATTTCGTGCTAAATTGAATGATTGAATCGTCAGTCTGGTTGCTATTTAGATGAATTTGACCAGTAAAACCTTTATTACTGAATAATATTATTTCTGTTTTAAGTTCGTGTTTTAATGTTATAATTATTCAAATATGTCAAGAAATTTGTAGAAAAGGTATTTTAGGCCTCGACATAAGCTTTCCCCATATCCCAACCAATGCTATAGTGTAAACAAGGAAAATAAATAATTTGAAGGAAAAACAGAAATCCTGAATGTAATACAAAGTTATTATCACTATTATAAAGTCTGTATTTATTAATACTACTGATGGTAATAATAATACTACCAACAAGGAATACTATCAACAATTACAGCAATCCTAATGACAACATTGCTGGGAATATTGAAAGTAAAACGTATTTGTTTGGTTTAATCATTTGTCCACAACACAAAATCTGAAATATTTGGGAGCGATTTCTATTTTTTTCTAGAAAAAAAGAATGCAATCACCGTAACCATGATAGTAATATATCATCAAAATTATTAAACTTCAAAGCTCTTGCTGATCAATGTTTCATGAGCCAGAATAGGCGGTACAATTATGGCATTTGTCCTCTGGGAGTGGCACTGGCGTATATTTGTTCGGAAAGCACAATGCATTGGGGAGGGGGGGGGGGGGGGGGGGGGGGGGCAACTAATTGTTCACAAACAATGCTCGCCCTTTAATGCATTGTGTTTTCCGAACAGATTTACGCCCGTGTGGAGTGGGGAAAATAACATGCACTGTGTTATTCTATGGTAGTTCGTTTCAAGTTTGTTCGTGCTTGCGGAGGTTGTCAGGCTAAGTACGTACCGATGGATGGCGCGCGCGCATTCGAGTACATCTAGCCGTCAGGTTTATATACGTCCAGCACCTATGTTAACTTTCTTTCGCAATCCTGGCCTTCATCAAAACACCTACTGTGAATAGACACTGATTATTAACCGTGCATCGTAATGACCTGATATCGGCAAAGCATTAGTCAATATAATTGACAATACATATGAACTTGTAATTGCTCTGTAAGAACGGTCGTCGATGTGTGCAGTATCAAGGTAGTGTTTGAAACTTGAATTATATTTTTGGAAGGACAATGACACTTCATAATGTATTTAAAAAAGGAAATCACAATGTTATGTTTTGTGTTTGGAGAGAGAAATTGACATCATTGTCATAAGTACTTTGCATGTAAGGCTCGTAAAAAGGACATGTTTTACCATACAGTTGTTTGCTCTTTAATAATTATCGGAGGTCTTGACGATATAGAAGAGATCACACATTTAACCTCATAAACATTGCAGTAAGTGATACCTTTGCCCTCTATGATGTGTGGACTTAACCCTATTTGCATATTTTAAGCAATACAATAGTATAAACTAATTATAATAAATACAAAATAAATCTTAACTGATCTTCATAATATTATTTTGAAAAAAATGATTTTTCTGAGCAACCTTAACTCCAATTTCCACCAGGAACTCTGTTTATCCGCGCTGGTTGTTCATGATCGATTGTGAAACGAACGCCATAGCTATTGAAGATACTCGATTTCTTCTAGCCATTGGAGGGGAGGGGATGAAACATAATTTTGACCATCATCGGCGAGAGAGTCAATGCGACCAACCAATCTCTTTTCGTGGAGTTATAGCCCTAAACAAACAAAAAACGACTGGTAGCGTTTAATTTTGCATTATACACGTGTATTCACCCTGTGGAAAAGTTCGGACCCGCACACATACCCGCGCTACGTAACCAGCGCACAGATCATACATGTGCGCAAGCGAATACGAATCGAAATATTCAAGGCTCGTTTAAACTGACTACATGACTTGTATATTTTTAATTTTTGACACCCTTTTCCGTGACATACCTTTACAAATGTCGGCTTCACAATACCTTTACAAGAATGAATACAATATAGTTGTAATATTATGCCAAATTAGTTAAACGCCTTTACTGACCGATATATAGCTTGATGGAGGGACGCATTCGTTTTTCATTCGTAGAATCCAAATTACAGGGCTTTTCGATTTGGATTTGTGTGTGTGTGTTTTACATTCATCCCCATCCGTCAACTGGAAATTGTTTAGACGATTTGTAAAATGGGCCGGTCCCTATAAAGAAGCAACCTATGTGACAAGTGGTTTAAAAGGTGCAAAATTTAACAATGTTTCCTTAGTGTGAAATCGCTATTACACCATGCTAGGTTGATGTATATTTATAGGGATAGTTGAGTTTGGGTAAAGTTTGTTTGCTAAAGTTTGTTTGTCAAACTAAATCTTAGTTAACAAACTTGCACCATTTTATTACAAACTAACAGTTATATCTCCACCATGATCGAAAGGAATACAAATAAAAAATTACTAAGTCAAAAGCAGTTTTTTGGTTTCTATGATATTTTTTCTTCTTCATTGCCTCTTACAAATTATAACAGAATAATCAGTACATAAAATAATCTGCATGTTAAAGGGACAGATCCACTTTTACAAAACGTCTGAACAGCTTTCAGTTGACGGATGGGGATCAATGTAACACGCAAAAAAAAAATCAGAGCGAACAGCCCTCTAATTTGGATTCTACGAATGAAAAACGAATGCGTCCCTCCATTTAAACTATATATCGGTCAATAAAGGAGTTCAACTGATTTAGCATAACATTACAACAATATAGTACTAATTCTCGTAAAGGTATTGTGAAGCCGACATTTGTTAACGTATGTCACGGAAAAAGATCTCAAAAAGAAAGAATATATAATTACATGTAGTCAGTTTAAGCGAAGTTTGGGTATTTTGCTTGGTAAACGCTCACACATTAGTACTTATGCGCGGCTCACGTAGCTAGCGGGGGTCACGTAGGGGTCATGCATACCGATCTGGCACTCCGTGAAATCTATGTACGAACTTACTCACCGGCCAAAAATACGTATGTACATAATTAACCGACGTCCCTCAGTTTATTCAGTTTTAGGTCTATAACTCCACGAAAAAGAGATTTCAAGCCCTAATTTGTTCAGGCATGCTATTAAATGACATTTCCTTTCATATAAGACAATAACCTCGCAACTTTTGAATTTTGGCTTGCAAAAGTGGATCTCTCCCTTTAAAGGGACAGTCTCTCTTTGACAAAACGTCTGAAAATTTTCCAGTTGACGGATGGGATGAATGAAACACACACACACAAAAAATCAGATCGAACAGCCCTATAATTTTGATTCTACGAATGAAAAACGAATGCGTCCCTCCATCAGACTTTAAATCGGTCAATAACGGAGTTTAACTGATTAAGCATAATATTACAACTATATTATTGTACTTATTCTTGTGAAGGTATTGTGAAGCCGACATTTGTAAAGGTATGTCACGGAAAAAAATCTCAAAAATGAAGAATATGTAATTACATGTAGTCAGTTTAAGCGAGGTTTGGATATTTTGCCTAGTGCGCGGTCATGCTATTCTTAATTGTGCGCGGGTCTCGTAGCTAGCGCGGGTCACGTAGGGGTCACGCATAGCGTAGTGGTACTTCGTGGAATCAGTATACGAACTTTCTCACTGGGTGAATAAGCATATAATGCACAATTAATTGTTGGACGACAGTTTATTAGTTTTACGTCTATAACTCCACGAAAACAAGATTTCAAGCCCTAATTTGTCAGGCATGCTATTAAGTGACATTTTCTTTCATATAAGACAATAGCCTCGCAACTTTTGAAATTTGGCTTGCAAAAGAG
>JBAMJV010013818.1:10000-16558 GCA_037951105.1 Echinarachnius parma | reverse complement strand
GAGACAAACTTTGCTCCAGTAAAAAAAAAAACTCCTTATGAATGTCTTTGTCTGCTTGGTAATGAATTGTAGGAATTGATTCTTCTGTCTCAACTCTTCCTCAACTATTCGCACTAGAACAAACCATTAGCATTATTTCCAAACATAATGCTGCACGTTATTACTATAGTGCATACATGAGCGCTACCGTTAAATGTTAGGATTTCTAACAAGGTAATCTTCTTCCCTTTTGATTCTAATGAAGAGATTAGACAAAAGAAGATAAACATTTAATCAATTATTTGTATCCATTCGATGCTGGATATGTGAATTGTATGATTTTAGTTATTTTGTATACGAAAAAGTAGGCAGTATTTCACCAACAACGCACAGCTAGTAATGCACTATTTGTTCACTGTTCCCAGGATCCCTCCAAGTGTAAAATGTAATCAAATTTTTAAACAATTTCAGCTCGTCTACTCGCGATTCACGCATTTCAAGGACGGGCAAAATTCAATCGACACTGTTTCCACAATTCTAAAGGGCGTGCGGACAAAGTTTCCAAGGGGAGTGAGTTGTTTACCCGAACAGCATCTTTCCTGTCTACAACCAAAATAAGATGATTTAAACCCCCCCCCCCCCCCCCGAATTAGCAAATTTTGAACGAAATGTGTGTTTTTTTTGGTGTCCGAATATGAGGTGAATTAGCTCAATAAAGTTGTGTTTTGAAAACTCTCTGGGTGTTGCAACCCATGCATAACCACCCGCCTTGCATGCCCATGATGACTATGCAAAGGCAAACGAGGAACGAGGCGGGGGGGGGGGGGGGGGAGGGGGGTGGCGAGAGTTTCGAGAATTACTGTATAATCAGGCTAAATTATCTCTTCTTGTTCTGGTAATTATTAGTATCTAACTTTGGCACGAAATCGTCTCAATTTGGGGCTAAATTATCTATTTTGGGTGAAATCATGTCATGGGGGTCGGAGGCATATTATACGTTGCTAATTTTTTTATTTATTAATTTATTTTATTTATTTATTCATTATTTATTTATTTATTTAACAAAATTATTTATTTATTTATTTTGTTTATTTATTATTATTATTATTATTATATATATATATATATGTTGGGGGGGGGGGGGGGGCGCTTTTTTAGGTTGCTCAAAGGAAAAGGTATAACAATTACGATATTCTGCCAAAAGACCCTAGGGGGTCTGAGGCATATATATACGTAGCTTATTTTTTCATTTATTAATTAATTAAATTTATTTATTATTATTCATTTTTTAAATTTTTAAAAATTGATTATTATTATTATTTGTATTATTTTTTTTTTTGGGAGGGGGGCGCTTTTTAGGTTGCTAAAAGGAACAGGTATACAAATAACGATATTCTTTTAAAAGACCCTAGTTCCCCCTAATTAATTCTTCCATCCATGCCTATTATGACACAGCGGAATTCTGAGAAAGAATTGAAAAGCGACACAAGCATGATACGATTGACGCTTGACTTGCGTCCGTTATAAACATGTGTTATTGACTTATCGCACAACGGAAAATACCATTGATATACCATTAAATTAAATAATGAACAGGCGCGCCGGAAGCAGTTTTGGATTGGGGGGGCAAAACATTTTGGGGCTCACATTTTGTGTGTGTAGGGGCTCATGCCCAACCACACTCTGGATTGCCAACTTTGAGCCAGATGTGAGAGTGAGACATTGCGAGGGAGCGAAGCGACTGAGCGGGGGGAGGGTGTGGAGGGGGGTGTCCCCCCTCCCACGGTAGGGAGCTTTTGCATTTTTGGACTTGAAATTGTGCAATCTGGTGCATACCTAGATAGGAAATTCGGCTGTATTTGGGAAAGCGTGATATGATTTGATCGACCAGGAAGTTTTGATATATTTTTCACGTAGAAAACAAATAATTGACACACTAATAAATATGTACCCCAAAACACATACACAACAACATAAACCATAATTATGCAACATTATGTATGATCCAACAACACACAGCCAGTAATGAGTCCCGAGGGAGCGAAGCGCCTGAGGGCTAGGGCAGGGAGGGAGGGGGAGGCTTTGGGGTATGAGGGGGTATCCCCCTCCCACGGTAAGATTTTGCATTTATGGACTTGAAATTGTGCAATCTGGTGCATACCTAGATAGGAAATTCGGGCTTAAGATTAACTGTATCTGGGAAAGCGTGTTATGATTTGATATATTTTTCACGAAGTAAACAAATAATTGACGCACTAATAAATATACACCCAAACACATAAATATTGTATTTAGTGTCATACACAGTTCACACATAAACCATATGGCGCATGTATGATCCAACAACATGGCCTACAGCCAATAATGAATCCCGAGGGAGCGAAGCGACCGAGGGCTTGGGCGGAGCCAGAGGGGGAGGGTTTGGGAGGGGGTATCTCCCTCCCACGGGGAAGATTTTGAATTTATATACTTGAAATGGTCCAATTTGGTGCACTTCATGCCATACCTGTGAAGGAAATTTAGAATCCGAGTTAAAAAATAAAAAATAAAATGTCTATCTCATCAGATGTTTACAACAAAAAGAGATAATCTGTTCGCGCACGAAGCGCGCAGCGAAAATTGAAAATGGATATATAAACTAGTTTTTAAACGTGAGCTCATACATTTCATTGTGTCTTTCCCACTTTTTTTTTTTTAGGAGGGGGGGGGGGGGCTTTTTTGGGGGGCAAAATTGCGTTTTGCCCCCCACTTTTTTGATTGGGGGGGGGGGGGCGGCCGCCCCCCCTGCCCCTCCACTTCCGGCGCCTATGATAATGAATTATAACTTGGTGTCTCTGTGGACATTGGTGTTGAAGCAAACATGTGGTCATTATTCTTATGCTTCGAGATTTGACCGTCCTATTAATTACGCATGTTTTGTTCGTGTATTGTACAGTATCAGTTTATGACGAATGATTATGAGTTTTATGTATGTATCTAGGTATACCGTACGAATAAATATGAGTGCATAATGTATATGTACTGTATGAATGTATTATGTGTGTGTGTGTGTGTATGTGTATGTGTGTGTGTTCGTGCGTGTGTGTGTGTGTGTGTGTGTGTGTGTGCATCCGTGTGCGTGATAAAGCTCTTCGACTGAAGACAAAATCTACCAATATATAACAAAGTAGAACAAATAGTTATAATTTCAACAAGCTGCATCACGTCGGTGATCGCTCGCTCATATCCGTAAGTTGATTTCTTGTCCTTCGGTTTTTTGTCAGGTTTATAATAGTTCCTGACCATCACGAGCATTGGAAACTAAGGCAACAAGGGCTTTCTATAGCTCAGTCGGTTGAACACTGGTCTAACGATCTGGAGATCTCGGGTTCGAATCCCAAAGAAAACCCTTTTTTGGTGCTATTTTTCAACCACGTCAGATTATCACACTCGAATCTATGATAGTTGAGTTACGATTTATCCATTATTTCTGTCGATATATATAATTCCATTAAATCGAGCACATATTGAAACAAATCGATTACAATAGACACTGAACAATAATTGATACTGAACAATAAGAAAAACAAACAGAGGGAATAAATGAGTATACTTGTATATATATGGCACAACAATGATTTTCTCGAAAGCATTTAATAATTATTATGACGAATTAACGATGCAACATAAACAATTATGTGATTAAATATGTAATATAAAAATAAAACTCAGTTTGATGCTGTTTTCGGGTTTGTTTTTCCCCAAAAAATTACATTATTTTTTTTCTTCAAAACTGAACGATCTTGATTATGGGTATAAGTATTAAACAGTTCAGCGTACATGTCTTGCAAAATAATGTGTTTAACGTTTTCGTTTCCTCCCTGCATCATGCGCTTCTCTTATATATTGTTAATTTAATTATGCCATTAATTTGATTCCACCCTCTCCCGAGTTACACTTTATCAAGGTCAGGTGACATGCAATAAATTCAATTGACACTTTACCCACTAACACTCTATTTGGGCAAAATAAAGAAACGACAGAAATGTTTTTGATGTTATAAGGAAGGAATGGTGCGATGAGATGCGATAGGGGCAAGGGGCATTGTCCTCATGTGAACATATATCTCGCCCCCTTATTATATCGCCCCTCTGGATGAAAAAGAAAATAATCACCATAAAATATGTTACGCACAAAATATGGTTCTGTTGACACAGGTTGCTTCCCCCAAATTAAGATATATATTGCCTGCCAGCCTCCCCCCTCCCCCCTCTGCCCCACCTGGGTTCGCTCTTGCTGAACCCCTCTTCAATATGTATACGAATTAGTGTGACGCACACAAATGCGCTTTCCCTCTCGAGTAAACGTAATTATATATTACATGACAATAATTCACCCGGTTTCTGTAATTTGTTATCGACTGATTATACCCTGAGCATATTTGTGAGTAAATAATTATGTCGTCTATTTTGGTTGTTGCTATCATATTAAAGCACCCTTTTAAAGAAACCTTTATACGTGTTCACATTAATTTGTATTTTGTATCCAGAAACAAAGATATTCCACTGGAAACTGGGATTAGACCGGCCATATAACATGCATTATCAACGCTCAATGTGAAGCCAATAAATTGCAGAAGACTTTTCTCCCATAGTATATTTTTTTTCAGATGAAAGTCCCTAGTTACAGAGGTTACGTGGCCTTATAATACGTGATTTGTTAATTAATGTCATATTTGTTTTTTTTTTTCTAAATTTCCAACAAAGTAATTACTGAGAAAATTTTGTGTTAACTATACTGCAATAGTAACACAGTAACTTATATGACGATATTAGATTTGAACCACAGTATCTCATTTGTAACAGGCACGCACATTTAGTAGGCTATACACTGTCTTGAAATGGATATTAAACAAATATACCAGACCTTGAATATACGAGTATATTTCCACGTGCAATACAAAAGTAATAATGAAAAACATCTGGCAACGTAATATGATTAAATACGCGTATTCTATGACTACTGGATTGTGTGCATAATTAGGATATATATAAGGGAGTACATTTAATGAATCTTGTTGCGCACCTGTTATGTTCCCGGTGGAAATATCAGAGTCCCATATGTATAATATATAATTTGTTAGAGTGGCAATTAAAAACAACTTATATATCGGTTCCCATGTGTTATTTATACACAATTTTGTTTTGGGATTTCGTGAGATAAAATATAGCAAAATATAGCACGATTACCTTTAAGTCCTTCTAACAAATTATATTTACTGCATGCCGCTAAAATGAACTCAATTCACCGGTGTGAACTAAGCGGTGAACTTTCGCGTAATAATTTTCCCGCCTAAATATACTTGCTGCCTTCAACGTTATGCGTGCAATGTGATACCGGTGAAACTGAGCACACTTTGCCTCGTCGGATGGTAATCTGAATTCAAGTCGTCTCCTAAAGGAATAACCACCTGTTCCCGAAACCCACCACTAATGAGATGATTCTAGCAGTTTTATCATTATGGTCGTCTTTACATAGATGATAATTGTTTCCAAGCTGGCTAGCCGTAATAACAACACGTACACAGTTTAAGTGCTCGCTTTAAATGCCTATTTTTATCACGATAGTCGCCTCTTTCTATTCTACACGTTCATTAAATTATGGGATTAGTGTCTTTATTTCACTTCAAAGGATAAATAATAAATTATGAGTATATATGTTTATGTATACAGGGAACATGACCTATCATCCGTGCAATTATATAATGACCTTGAATATACTTTCAAAATCGAAATAATGATACATGCAGTTGTACTAATTATAAAACTTGTATTTGATGATTATTATAATAATCACTGTTCTAAATCGCAGGATCCATATTTATATTTCCCCGTTTGATTTTACAATGCTCCGCAATTCCCCGAGCCAGCTGTTACATTCACTATTATCGATCGGTCATAATGCATTATATTCATCATTTTAATGAAAAAGAATATTTTGCCTTCCGCGTAAATATGGATTTCAATTAATTTCGAAGCGATGGACAATAACAACGTTCGTTATTGTTTTAAAGGGATCTAGTAACATTGTCAAAATCCACAAATATTACTTAGAACTCTAGTGGTTCTCTCGTACCTTGTTATATTCGTATTACCAACAGAAGCATAGAACAGGTTTCTCTTTTTTTCGAATTTCCCTTCGTTAAACAATTATTTACGATTTGTTCGGATTTGTATTTATCCACTGGAAAGTTATAACCGTGTACAAAGTCATTGCAATGAGTCATCGAATATCACTTTGCACTTTTGCTCATTACTTGGCCATATAAAATCCATTGAACGTGACATGTTCACACATTACTCAGTGGACATATATCAGATCACAACAAAACACATTTTACCAAACAGTCATCACTTTTTACACACTTCAACAAAGTTACTAGATCCCTTTAATATTGAAATCAAACGTTTTATACGTACCTCCTGTGATGCCTTAATAAGCATGATTGTTTTTTTAATATTTTTGAAGAAGAGATTGGAAGAGAACATAAAAATATCCTTAGTTATATATTTTCTGTTAAGTGAAAACACAGAAAATTGT
>JBAMJV010013818.1:0-5000 GCA_037951105.1 Echinarachnius parma | reverse complement strand
ATTGGTAGGATACAGAGAGTGGGAAAAGGCACAGATAATCGTGTCAGTCAAGACTGGTCGATCTGGCGAGCACTTATCGTAATTAGCTGCTCCTTCGTGTCATATTACGTTTCAGTTTTGTGAAAGAGAAGCTTCTCAACAAAAAATCGCGTAGCTACCGGAAACGGGGGGGGGGGGGGGGGGGGGCAAAGGAGAGGGCAATGGGCACGGGCAGTCCCCCATATTTGTAGATCTGTATATCATTTAAACTCTTTGACGTTAGTGTCTGTTTCCTGTGGAAATAAATAATGCAGAATTATTAGATCAACATAAAACATTAATTATGAATTTGTTCATATTGCGCGATGTTCTTACCCCGTTTGTCCATATGTTTGGGTTAACACTGGATACGGCATCGGAAACGCACTATTATTTTCACAACGGAGAGTAAGAACAAGACATCATTTGAACCGACACATTTAAGATGATTCTTTGATTATGCGTACTATCCTGTACTGTCAAGAATTGTGTAAATATAATGCTCTTCGTTGTGGCGATTTTCTCCTTGAGCAGACTACGGACATGGATACCCCTGCCCTGGCCCCAATGTGTTAAGAACCCCAACATGTACATAGACATCGATGATTCTCAAAGCAAAACTGGATCCGTATGAACCGACAACTATATGATTCAGAGTAGGACCCACATAAAGCGACATAAATGGTTCAAAATAGGACCCACATACATCGAAACAGATAGTTCGAAATAGGTCCACATTCCAACGACATGCAGGCTAATCGCTATATAATAATTGGCTGAACTTCCTATCCCGGAGATATTCACAGTAGCAAAGCCAGGGGGAGGGGGGGGGGGGGGGGGGGGCGGGGGGAGTGGTGGCTACAACCTGCGAGCACGTAATCGCGAACCGTTTCGATGGGGTCTAGGGTACCGCCTTATAGCCCTAGGTGGGATCCAGGGGGAGGAGCCCCATAAGCTTTTGGAGTTTAGATTTTGAAAGCCCTAAAATAAAAACTGCCGGCTAACAGGCAGAAAATACATTCGTAATCAAATATAGGGGCCTGAGAGGGGGCGGGGGGGGGGGGGGTTGTCTCGGGCCCATATGCCCCTCACTCGCTACGCCACTGGACATTCACTAGTATACTATGTTCGAGAAGCGAAATAGGACTTAATACCTAAATCTTACTCTTACCTCCGCTGGCAGCAATTTACTAGCTAGAGACTATTTTACAAATATTATAATAGAATACATTTCATTTAGAGACACGAGACCTTTTATTAACTGTGCGCAGGGATGTTTGTTTTCACAATTGCTTAAAAAATCGTTATCTAGTAATAATTGTTTAATATATTTTTTTTATTTTACTCGGAATGAAAGTCCACACCAAGATCGATAATCTCCATAAAACTTAACCAGTCCCTGATATGGCTGAATACATGTTACAGGGGGTATTGGCCTAACTTCAAACGGGTCCTTTTGGTGTAGTTTTCCACTGAAAAGAAAAACACTTGATATTTCCTAACTAGAAATTAAATAGCCTGTACATTCATGTTGAGTAACCTCTTTGAAACTACGATCGAAATTTTACGTAAAAAGCAAAATGATAATTTGCTTCAATGATACAAATTAATTTGTTTAGTTTGCAATAGGCATGCATGTTGCGTCTATAGTACATTATGATTTGTTAAAGCTATATAGGGCAGGGTTATGAATATACTTGCGAACGTTACGTAATCATAATGATCTAAATCTTGTAATTCACTCCTACGACCTTCGCTAGTGGAGAATAACAGCACGTAACTATGGAGTCCCATTAATTAACTCGTTCAAACATAATTGTTCCATGCAATACACAGGTTTCACTGTGCCCTAAGACCTCTAAGACCTCTTTTCAAGAGTAAAGCGACAACGAACAGTGTTTGGCGCCCGTCAGCTAGCACCGACCAACCAGCAATAGTGCATCTCGTCACGTGATAAATCCCCGCTTCTTGACTGATAGATTTACGTTCGTCTGTCGATGGGTAGACGAATGTGCCGCGTTTGCAAGTGTTACGGCAGCAGTGTCTTGCAATGGGCCAATCGGAGTTCTAGTAATTTTATTAGCTCACCAATTGTACTAATTTTCACCGGCTTTCTGAATGACATTCAGCTGAAGGGAGTTTACGGAACAACCCTGTAATCCCCTGCAATGCGATTTATTTCCCGCAGATTCTTTGTCAAAGCATATTTGAAATGTATAATCTTATGCGTGTGCATAATATGTTTGTGTGTAAATATGTCTTCAGGTTTTTTCACAAACCTTTTTGAAGATTTGAAGTTAAGTTCGAAAGACACGTTTCTAATGTCCTTGATGCATGCGACATCAAAACCATTCAAGCTCTTCTTTCATACGGTCGTCGATCGAAAGGACAATTTCCGAATTTCCATATGTGGCATACATGTGTCTTCCTGAATGACATTAGGTTGGTTTGGGGTTTAACAAACCACACTGCAACAATTTCTATCTATTCTAATTTGTATATTAAGAATATATTATGTCATTATGCGTGCGTGTATGTCTGTGTGCGTGCGTGTGTGTGGTGTGTGTGTATGTGTGTGCATGCACGTATGTGTGTGTGTGTGTGTGTGTGTGTGTGTGTGTGTGTGTTTGCATTTGAGTGTGTCTGTACGTACGTTTTTTGGTATTTAGGTTGCCTCTACAAACAAATACAAACGATTTATTGTGGCATTACAAATTTGATGTAACTATGGTCAAAATTTGGTAAATTTATGCAAATTTAGCTAAAATTTGGCAAAATGTTGACTCACTTTTCATTAAAAGGTTCGTTTAATGCAATTTGTCATAATAAAAAAAATATTTATTTGTGAAACATATATAACGAGGGGTAAAATGGACGTAACAGGGGCGAACAAGACGTACGTTGGGGGTTGGGGCGTAATGTACATGGGGTGTGTAATGCTTACTTTCGTCATTCAATAATAGTAATAACAATAGGCTAACAATAGGTTATTTAATTGACCCACATTTTGGTCGTCGAATAAAGGGGGCATATGCCAACTCCGCCCAATGCTCGCTACATCCCTGTTTTAAAAATATTTTAGATTCAACAAGGAATGGACTTTTATTCCAAGTAGAACCTTTATAGAGACAAATGATTGAACAGGCGTATATTACAAACAAGAGGACATTCATCAAATTTAGTATCGTATACATGTATGTATAACAGAAGAATAGTGACATGTTTTATAGATACACATTGACTACATTACATGAATTTCAATTATTCTCCGTCCGTATGAAAGAAAATTATTGACTTTATAGGTACACATATGAAGGACACATTTCAAACACTTTTCAACGACCTTGGATCTGTCGCAATATGCTTTTCCTCAATATGTGACCTATATTCTGCACAGTCAGTTTTTATGAGATCATATTATTTTTTTCCGATCGAAACAAATTTCAGATCGTCTTTATTATTTTGCTGCTTTCATTTTTGTTCAGAGTTTCTATTTTGGAATTCCATTCATCTCAACAGAGCTGTCATTTTCATTTTGACGTTGAGAAGAGAGAATCCACAGAATCAATATTTGCGATGATGTCGGTACATGGTATGCTACATACACATGTATGACCAACAGCAGCTATATATTAATATGAGCATTTGCTTTATTGTTAAAATGTTCGTAATTTTATCTGGGATTAAGATTCAGCTATAGGATCGAAATATCATGTTCTTATTCACTCTAATTTCATTGTTTCATAGTTTCAGCAGAAACAAACTTAATACAGTATTTGATGAGATTTATATAAGTCTGCAAACTTAGTACTACAATACTAGTAAACGTATCATAGAGAAAATGTTCAAGTATAACCGTTATTCGAATAAATTTCATGAACAAAATGACTGCTGTAATGTACCGAGCTGAGAAGCTTGTGCTATGTACTGTGTCGGGTTGACCTGGGGTGTTGCATAACGTTTTGCAATCAAGTTGCGATTAATTTGTCAGAACATAATTGTTATGCCTAAATGTGCAAATCTTATGGGTTGAAATGTGCATATTTTCTAACTTGCGATTAATTGCAAATTTACAAATATACAGTATTGAAACTCTTTGTTCAACACCCCGAAATGATGCGCAGTACGTAAGATCGGATTTCAGTCATTGACAGGCAACAGTTTGTTGAGCTCCATTAAAATAGAATTGCATAATCATAATTGTATAAATTAATATTTTGTATAATGTGTATTTTTATGTGTTAATGATTTGGTATTGTGGCGTAAATATTCAATGAAATGAACGCCCAAACCCTATTAAAAATAGCAACAGCAAGTTCACGTCCCTGCTAGCAAGACAGTTCCATATGGGCAGGTGCCCAAAGGAAATTGACACTTTCGAAAGAACTTTCCAGGCATTTTTCTGTTCACTAAAATACTATACAAAATACAAATACAATAAAAATGTAAACAGGTAGAAAATAATCTTACTGAAAATAAGCAAAAACATTATTTTACAGTAATATGACTACGGTATTTTATAGATCGATTTGAATGATTGGTTAGTCCTGAGCATTTTGTCAATTGAATTTGCTTTTTCATATTTCATCTTAAAGACGATTATTGATCAAATCTATTCATGTTATATCGCCCAGTCGATTATTATTCAGGATTTTAAAATGTACAGAAATTCAGGATAGTATAGTTAAAGGTGAAATAACACCAAAGACACTGAATATGCGCAACCATTCTCTGATGGGTTAAACCAAACCAAAGACTACGTACAATATGCATGATGACGACAATTTGGACATGCATCACTTCAAAGTACCGAGTAGAAATGTTTGTTTGAATATAATGTATATTTGCATAGCGAACTTGTTGATTTAATACAAGGTTTAATTATTTCAAGAATGTTCCTCTACTGTTCGCATCGCACTGCATTAACAGCGGGTTTTGACCGTTCCTGTCCGATTGAAAGTCTCCACATTACTTTTAATGGC